>JAMKCH010001741.1:0-82027 GCA_023653785.1 Ophioderma brevispina
GAGCTTTGATCTAAACCAATCAAATTTCTTGTTAACATGATAAACCACGCTCACTGAATAAGAATGTTGCATAATTGATTTAGCCATAGAGCTGAGCTACATTGGCCTATTCTGTAACCAGATTGAGTGCTTGATCCACTGGACCTGGCGTACCCTCATTATAAACTTCATGAAGCATTATTTAGAGTTTTCATTTTGATATAGAAGTAAATCTTCTATTTCATGTTTAACAATCAGCACAATTATTTGATATTCCCCTTTTAAACAACTTGAAATAAAAAAAAAATCAGTACAGAGTGGTTATAAATGCCCTTGATAAATTGGTGACTGTTATTAACAAACATAGTATGTAAGACATTAAAATCATAACTTTACAATCAATTTAATTTGGTTTGTTTCCGTACAGTAAATCTGGAAGCACCTTCAGGTTAAAACACCGGTTACGAGTGAGCGAGCTCTGGATGGCCACGTGCATAGAAGACGTCTGCGAGGTCAGCAAGCCCGCAGACTGCTCGTTTGTCTTAGGTTGGCCAACAACTAACTGTGTACTGACGTTCATCTCACTAGAAGAGAGAAACTTATGGTGGCATTGTCTTGAAAAGTAAGTCCCTGGGTTCTCGTATTTATTTTGTTCGAGGCAGTGTTAACCTACATCTATAGCATGAAGGAATAAGCCAATGTAGATGTAGTAGAATTGAACTTTATCTTCGGATAAGCTCAGAATGTCAATGTCATAGCCTAGGGCTTTGGTCCTGCTCTAGAAACCGACATAGTTGATATTTCATGTTAGGTGTAATATTTCCAGACTACATCACAAGACGTAAGGCGAGCCAAATAATATTACCTTCAAGATATTTATCCAGTTTGCATTTATCCCTTTGCTTTGATGTTTCAGTCCTTTCTAATGATTCATCGTTGCAGATTGGCACTTGCAATAAAAAACAAAAACAAGAGACCAACGCAGGCCGTGCCGCTTCGCCCTCTTTTCTCGGGTTCCATAAATCATTTGGACTCATTCCAAATCACCAAATTGTAACCTCGGTGGGAGACACCTAATCTGATGGGTGGGATGGCATATACATTCAAGATGTTATTGGCTTAAGTAATTACAAATATTACTGTGACACATGGTAGTAAACTAGCAGTAATGTGTGGGACTGTTGGGGTGTACGTTACTCCATATGATAGGAATCTTATTTTTTACAAACTATTTATCTGAACTTGGGTCTGTCCGATAAGGCCAGTGTGAATACTTCAACGATTTCCCACAGCCTACCATCGAGCCTGCCTTGATTTGCCCTGTGCAACCTCCTTTTAATCAATTCCAAACTTTCTTTCACCGATCATTTTATACTCGAGCCATTGATCAAATAGTCATGTGAAAAGAAATTACTTGCAAGCCTATATGTTGGAAATGTAAACAATTTGACATTTGAAATATTGTGTTTACGAAGAAATGTTAACAAGTTGACATTTGACTTCACATATTGTCACATGATTAAAATACCTGCGTGTGCTTCTTAAAGCCACTATCAGCGATTTCTTCAAAATGTAAGCAAATCGCGCCCTCTATTTTTATCAAATTCCATTTTTTGGCACTTGTATGGAAATTGTTGTAGTAAAGACCTCTGTAAGTGGCTAAGCTTAACACGCCGTATTTGTCAAGAATAACGATTTTGTATGCATTGGTTTACTAATAAACGTCGGGATCCGACTTTTATAGGCAAACAAAAACAGTCGTAAATGGCATCTCAAGGACAGCTTTAAATGGTTTAGTGTCTGGTTTTCACCAAGAAGGTAAATTATAAGGTGTGGTTGACCTTACACGAGCAATTTAGACACAAAATGCGGCATTTGAGTGTGTAAAAAAATGATGAGAGTGGCTTTAATAACAGAAAAAGTAACTGCGTTGTTTTAATTTCAGAAATATCGATACCCAGCGAGACAAGGAAGAGTTGAAGTCGTTACAGTGACGGGTCATTAACAAAGAAAACAAGGCACCGCGCAAGCCGAAAGGTATGTGGGCTTATTAGTTCTTCTTTATCAAATATGGTAAATGTTTGGCTTTTCTTTTGTAGCATTATTATTCAGACAAGAGTGACATTTTACAGATAAGCAATGCAGTATATTTAAAATACTAGTTAGTGTAAAAAATTCCACAAAATCAAATAAGCTTTTTTTGCTGTTTCACACCACCAGACGCAATTGACTCTGCAAGTGGCATCGCAGACACTGCAAAGAAAGCTACTGAGCACCTGCATGGATAAATTCTCACTGGAGGGCGAGGACGCCAACGAATTACAAACTCTGGGTGCGCGGCTAGCAAAGAGACTGGCATGTACCCACTCATCGGTAAGACATTTGTTTATGCAAAATGCTTTATAAACAATCACTGTTGTTATGGAACACAATGCTTCTTTATCACTATCTGTGGAGTTTCTTTATGTAACAGCATCAGGTTATGGAGTTGGCAAAGTAATATTTGTCATTTCGAAAGTCAGAACCCTTGCAAAATAGAATGAATTCCTTCTATGTTGATTAAAGTGTTTTCACTGAAGTGTGAAAAGTGCCCTCATACCTTGGGGCCTGTGGGGACATAGCCATTCAGAGATCCAAGATGCTTAAATTTTGTTCAAAAATTGCAGTATCTAAAAGTTGAAATTTTGGCCCACTACAGTTATTTTGGTGCTTTTCGCGCAGTTCTGAGCTAATGCAAAATCAAACATGCAAAAATGTTTATTTTTGTAGGTTAGCTGAAAAACGCAAATTCAAGAACAAGCAAAAAATTTAAATCGTGGATGCCGTGAACAATTATATGTGCGAAAATTAATTAAGTGTTGTTTTCATGAAACAATTCAGAATCAGTATTAAAAAATTGATTCAAAGAGTCAAAAAAACAAAAAAACTAAGTTGTGATTGGTGGTCTTGTGATGGGCTTTCTCAACTGCCTTGCAGAGTCACAAATTGACTAAAATTCCAAAAACTTGGGTCTTTGGGTGAGATTTTTGCAAAATTTTCTAAAAAATAGGTTGGGTGTGAAATGTTCAAAATTTAACCCCAAATAGGGGTCTTTGGGTGGACAGTGTAAACTTATTAAAAAAAATATGGGAGTCTTCGGGTGAATTAAAAAAAAAAAATTATGGGGTCTTTGGTGACAACGATGCTGAAAAGGGGTCTTAACAGCCTCACATATGCTTCACCTCCAAGATGCGAGTTGCCCACCACCCCAGGTTCAAGACCTTTCATGTGAGGGGATGGTAGGCTGTATGTGACCACAAGTTGTGAAAAGTTTAGGCCCACTTGAAAGAATTCACAAAGAGATCTAAAACTTACAGTGCTCAAGTGATCGAGATCTCGATCCCACCCCAAAAAAAAAAAGTGGAAAGTATTATAAAATAATGCTGCATTTGTGTACATTGGAGGTGTTAAGGTTTTGTCAATTGTTACATAATTTTGCCAGCGTAAGTGCTGGTAAGAGGGAAGGGTGTTGGCATCCCAGCACCTTTTTCCACCATACCATGTGATGTTGTGTAACGATCATGTTGCCGTGAGGTCACCTCAAGTGTACGGGGAAGAGAATTATTTTACAAATAATGGTTTTATCTGAAAGATTGTCTAGAATAGTTGGACATAAAACCTTCAGTCTGTAAGATCTGCAAATAGGATGAACATTAAGCTTTGTGCCTTAAGCCAGCCAACAAAATGGCCAAAGTTAACGAAGCAGAACAAAAACTGAGTTATCACATCCTAAAATAACATTACCCAGTTCTTATCCATGCATACAATTTTGGGCTTTTCTTCCCCTAGGCCATGAACTTCCTTACGCTATCACGAGCGTCACGTACGAGATGTCTTGGCAATATGAAGACCTATTTTACCCTGAAGACGAGAACAAATGCTATCATTTGACGGAGAAGGAGCTGCCCGAGTCACAAGTGTCAGTTTATACTGAGGCGGATGGGGAAACCAATGCTGGAAACTCGTCTTGGTGAGTTCCAATATGGCCAAATATCAAATGCCTTGGGTATGTATTCATGGTCTCTCACTTTGGTTGTAAAATTTAATCTAATTAGATTGCTCAATACAAGAATAAACTGTGGTGTCAAGCTTTGATTGTGAAAACAGTTCTCAGATAGAAAAAATATAAACGGACATTTTTGAAATGGAAAACTATTTTCTTAGTCTAGAATGACTTTAGCAATGACCCCCATTTGATTTGGTGGAAAAGTCATAATTGATTTGGACCCCCTTTTGTTAGGAATGAAGCTTGTTTTAAATCAAGAGAGATGATCTTTATGTACAAGAATATTAAATTTGGCTTAAAAATAATCACAGGACCGAAAATGAGTGTTAAAGGTCACCCGTCACACACGAAAAACACAAATTATGACTGTCTGTTACACACCCGTCACGCATGAAAAATACCAATTATGGCCGGCTTTTTTACTCAAGCAAAATGTATTATTCACTTAATATTAAAGCCAAGTCAATATGAACAAATCAAAATGACAAAAGCAATAGTCAGGGCTGTGTATGACTTTTAGTTTAAAATGCTAATTGATCTTCTTTTGATGTGAAATAATTCAACAGATTAGAAAAGTAGTGTTTAAAAGTACACCGTCACGCAAGAAAACACAATTAAGACTCTGTTTACACAAGCAAAAGTATCATTCAGTACAAACCAAGTCAAATATGACAAAATTCAAAATGACAGAAATACTATTGGGCTTGTATGACTTTGGTTCATAGGTCAATTGGATTTTCTCATGAATTGGAATAGCATTTTGATGTGAAACTCATTGTTGTTCTTGAAATCCAGATAAAACGGGAGTTCAGAAGAGTTCAGGAAAGCCAAGAAGTCCCCGTTCAAGTTGTCCTTTGAAGAGGAGCATGTCAAACAAAACCATCAGATGGCCCACTCTCACCAAGTGGACGTACGTGTCCAGACTACAGGAGGTTTGCAACTCGAAAAAGTAACAAATAGCTTTTAAAGGTGCGTTCACAAGATATTAAGCCAACAATATCATGATTCATCCACAGCTGTTGAAAGTCTCATTTATTATGACAAAAACCAGAAAATTAAAATAATAGCAACAGTTACGAGTGTGAGACAACTGATTGGATTATTTATTCTAGTAGCTGTGCACAGTTTATGAATTCCATGCGAGCGCAAACAAAAATTTTTGGTAAACAATATAGTTTCTATTGAGTTGATGTTAGAGGGCTATAAAATGCAAGTAATGACCCAGACGTTGGTGGCCAAGCCTCATTCAATGTGCAAACTCGACCAAACATATCAAAGAAATTACCAGCAATCCAGAATGCAAAACCACAAACCAATTTGGGTGCTTTGATGTCGGTCTAGTAAGGGTTCCCCATGACCCCATACAAACTCGTCCTCATCCATATTCATGCAAAAACATTCAGAATAAACCTTACAGTAGAGTTATTCTCAGCTCCAACGGTTCGGAATAGGAAAATATTCCTTGACAACATAAAATTTTTCGTCTAGTTTTCCCTTTAAGTGTTAAACCAATGGACGGCGTATAAACTTGGGATCTTGGTCGTCAGGTCAGGGATCGTCAGGTAAGGTTCCTATGAGGGCTGCTTACGGGATATGGTAACCAGTACTACTGTCCCAGGGCCGGTTGGCGGCGGCTAAACCGTCACCCCATCAGGTTTCTAAGCAAATCAGAGAGGGTATCTGGTCACCCTGGTAGAATGAAAAAGAAATCTACCTACAAGGGCATCAGCTCTTGAGAGTTAATGGCGACCACCCAGCAATGCTGCTTTGCATGGTGGGCATGGTTGCCAAAGGCTGGGCCCACGCCGAAAATGTGGAATTGGCAGTCAGAAGGGCACGGTCAATTATCTTGCTCCAACAAATCATCACACAGCAGTATTGCTAGTGTGAGGTGAATCCGGCCACCCCTCGGCCCTTTTATGGCAAAAGGGCGTACTGAGTTACGCCCTTTTGCCTTGAAAGGGCCACCTGCAAAAAAAGCATATGGGAACATTTTTATTAAATGTTGAGCCTAAGTAAGGCCTAAAAATATTTTTACAAAAAATACGTACCCATAATGCATTGTCTTTGCAGGACAACCTTTCAAGGCAAAAGGTGTAACTCGAGTTACGCCCTTTTGCCATAAAAGGGCCGCCTGTAGCGGGACAAAACCGGATTTAAAAACTTTGGTCTACCTAACAAAAAACTTAAAACTTGGCCCCTCCCCTGTAATGATCTTGTAGGCTTATATGGCAAGATTCCTGTCGTCAATTTTCTGATTCTACAGGGGAAATTCTTGCAGTGTCACTTTTTCAGTTGTCAAAATTGTGTCGCCAGTGCTTTAAAATTGTTCTAAAAAATAACAGATGCAATTTGCATAGGGGTCAATCTCCTGTCTAATGTGAGTTTGATAGGATTGAAAATCACCAATTTCAATAGAAACTCAGGAATCTGTAAAAATGGCTAAACTGTTTATGTGGTTTTCACACTACCGTTTGTTTATTTAGAGTTCTCTTCATTGGCAGCTAGGTACTATATTGTAAAATGTTTATTGTACCAAAACCACAAATTAGTTCAGGTGAACTGTGGAATTTATCACTTGTGTTATGACCCGTTATGTCCAAAAGGTCACCAAGTGAAATATCACCGTGCATCTTAAAACCCTCACACAATACTGCCTTTAATACATTGTTCTGATTGGATATTGCTGTATTAAGATGAGTAACCAATTAGATGATTTTAAAAATATCTGAGCTCAATCCTCTTCACGGCCCTACCACCTTAATTTAACCATTGTCCGATTGGCTCATTAAATGATATACGCTGCCTTTTAAACAATCGGCAAGCAGTGTTTAGGGTATTTAATAATTTAATGGACCTAGGAGTTGCCCCCATCCCCACAAGTGTGTTACTGACGGGAGTCTTACAAAAGTGTTTGGGAAAAATAAACAGGCCTGTGGCAAGACTGTATGTATATGTGTACCTATATTCGTTTTCAACTAATTTCTTCTTTACAATATTTTTTGCAGTTATTTGGCATTGCCATACCCATACTCTCCCAGACAACTCCCTCCCTAAACCCATCACCAACATCTCACCACCCTCACAACAACGGCCCTTCTTCACGGGCATCTTCGCAAGTCGGCCAATGCCCGCATCTGTCGCGAGGTCAGGACCAAGTTGGATGCGGGAGAGGACGTCAACATGGACGAGTTGCCATCTCTGTGGCGGTCCAGCACTCCTTAAGGAGTTCCTGCGAAGTTTGCCCGATTCGGTATTCTCGTGCGAACTATATGAAAAACTGGAATCAATACCACATATAGAAGATGTTATACAGAGGATAGAGGCATAAAGAGGTGAGCCTTGAGTTAACACTAGAATTTACAGGTCTCGCTTGGTGTGCTCACTACATGCAAAGAGTTTGTGTTTTTGGCGGTCTTTTTGCTATTAGGTCAATCAAAACAATTTGCACAGTTAGTAAGGTACCAATGTTGGTAATACGTACTGACCCTAGTATATTCCCGCCTGTTTTCAACCTGAAATGGATTGAATTTAAAGGGGGTAGGAATTATAATGAGATCTAACAATCTGAACACACAAGCATCAAAATGTGGGTCTTTTCAGATCTTAACGTATTCCAGATATTTTTAAGTGTCAAATGAGGTGTGTGATCAACAAAGACCTGTAAATGAACTAAAGCATAGACCTAATTAATTGGTCAGGAAAATCACAAGAAACTACCAAACAGTAATCATTGTAACAAAAAGTGCATACAATCTATTGAATTTCAGCAAAGAACTTATGGTGGGATTATAATAGGATTTTCTGTTATTCTTCAGATTCTTTCTAAAGTGGGGTGGAATTATAATCGAACATGGGAATATATTCTGGTCAGTATGGCAAATCTATAGCAAGCAGCCCACAAAAAGGACGGCATATTTATACAAATGTGTATAATGGATTGACAGAGAACTCTTATTAGCTAAAGCTGCTTCTTTGAGGTTGATATAGTGATACCAAGTTCATCCATGACAATGATCACGATTTACTAAAATGGAGAGCTATTTCAAGTACAATTCACTGCAAATCTTTATAATAACTTTCACTTGATTTCCCTCTTTTTTCAGCTTACTGGACAAGCTACCAGCAGCACACATCATGGTCTTCCATCATATCTTCTGCATGCTTCACTACATCGATCTGCATAACGACGAGAACAACATGAATGCCCACAATCTGGCTATATGCGTGGCACCCAGCATGGTCTGGCCGCCTCTTTCAGCTGGAGCTCTAGCTCAGGTAAGCCAAGTCTTACGTATCAGCTCAGAGGGTGTTTTGAACCAATCCCATAATGCATTGTAAGGCATATACTGTACTGTACTAGACACATGTCAGCACGTGGGGATAGTGTTCCAAGAAGTTTAAGGACCACAAGACATTTCATGATCATGCTAAATATACCGAAGTACTAGCACTTTCAGTGTTAACTAAAATGAGTGTAAAAGTCTGGTTTTTGTGTTAAAATTTTGTGGGATCACATGACCTTATTGAGGTGAAATTTCCCAAAACTGGTGCATTGTGGGATGGACTCAATACACCCTCTGGTATTGGCTTATCTGTTTGTAATCTGTGAGGGAGAGTGCACTGATAAAGGTAGTGAGAAAAAGGTCAAGTGTTTTCTGTTGGGATGTTTTTCAGGATAAACTGTAATTCACCTAATTTTGTTTTAAAAAGTGATCAAGTTTGGCATCACAAAATATTCATATCACAAGGCACAAATGAGCACACCATTTCGTGAACAATTATTAGTATTTTTTTTTCAAATCAATTACAATTGCAGGTAAATTAAATAAGTGTAAAATAAAGGTTGTTTAGCTCTCCAAATCCTCATCTGTATTTTTGCTTCTATTTCCAGGCCCATGCAACCAAGAAAGTGCCAACACTAGTGGAGTTCATGATTGAACACTCAATCGAAATCTTTGGTGAGGATGTCGTCAAGGTGTTTGGAGATCCGCCTATCAGACAAGATAGACGGCGTGACTCGAGTGGTGACTCGGACAGCTTGCACAGCGGCCACGACCCATTGAGTCTAAAACGTGATGATTCCTCACTGGAGAGCATTGAAAGAGAACTCTATGAGCATGATCTTAGCCCAAGTCCAAGGACATTACATTGGTCAGGGCAAGTGTTGTCACCATCAACCCTGAGCAGAGATTCGGGGTTGACATCGAGCAATAATGAGTTGTATCCTGAATCCGAGGCATCCGATACAACAGACTCTGGTGTTGAATCAAGAAAGAAACTTCCGGAGTCCAATTCTCCATGGGATCTCAGACTGGATTGAGACAAAGTCGCAGTGCAGTGTGTATGTTCGAGACGGAAGCATGGTTTTTCTTGCAAGGCCCGCCATCGCCCGTAAGGCGGAGAGATTCGGAACCGCCAGAAATAGCGCATACAAAGGAACGTTTGTTTGTGCGGGATCTTCGGTCGCGGGTGTCTACTGAAAACACCCCAGATAACATCAGACATGAAATGATATCAGTCGCAGACACAATGAAACATTTGAACACCTTAAATCGGGAGAGTTCTCTGAAATTATTCAGTGAGTTCTTTCCAGCTGAGCCTTCACAAGGGCGACAGCAAACCTCAAGGAGAACCCAGAAGGCTCAGGACATTCCCAACCTGTTACTCCAAGTGAAAACGCTGAATCAGTTTGGCCAAAATCTCTGCATAGTATTTCTAACACTCCCAAAGAGCATCAAAGTTTCATTCCCCCTCTCGTCATCCTCCTCTGAAGACTGTTCCCAGTGCAAGCTATGTCTCCACTCTCAAAACCTGTTTTCAACAGCGAGAGCGTTATATGCAATTGTCAAATGTGCAATTGCAACGCAGTGTACTGGTAAAACAGACCACGACATTGGCTATAACCGATACAAACTAATGCTCCGATAGAGCCCCAACAAAGCAACTCACTCCTCCAGAGAATTTTTCCCTCGTGATGCAACGCAAACTTCACTCCAAGACTCACGCCCGAAGGCATTTTGAAATCCCGAAGCGATCCGCACATCCCAGATGGGAGGAAGCAACAGCGGATGCAGAGAGGGAGAGAGTCATGCTCAAAATGTCCTCCAATCCGCTATGTAACAACACAGGACACTCCCCCGTCATTACAAGAAGCGATGATAGGCGAGCTTTGTTTCATAGAAACATGTCTGTTGATAGTGCTGGACTCAGAATAAACCCTGCCAGGACTCCCACGGCAAAGCCGCTAACACGGCTGTACCCCAGAAAGGTTCACAGTGTAGACCTAAATCGGCCACCACTGAGGGCGGTATTGTCCCAGGATACCGGACTTTCTATGATGACTTCCCACCATGAGCCCGTTAGGAAGGGCATTATTTATGTTGTCGTCTGATTCAAGAATCAAGCGATGAAGACACTGTTGACATTGAGAGCTTGAAGTTGTATAAATCACATCCAGCAAATTTATTGAGTGGTGTAAAAGCGCCTCCTCAGTGCGCCGCACCTCGAGTGCTCGCAGAAGCAGAGACAGTCGGGCGTCAAGTCTGATACATTCCCAGGAGGCTTTGCAGCGTAGCAGCATTGATAGGCGCTCGCCTCTGGACATGCCCAATAAAGGGACTATTTTCTTCTCCCAAGATACAACCTCTGAAACCAAATATTTCTGACAAAATGATGGAAAAACTTTATCGCCAAAACCCGTTTTCGAGGCGAATCACAAGCCCTCTATCAGAAGGGCGTAATGTTGCAGTCGTTCGCCTCAGCATCAGCTGATTAAAAGAACATTGAGCGTGGAAGCATCAACTGAACACAAACAAGTCTGCCGAAGTGAATCAAATACGTCTACAACGTCTGGTGATCTGGGCTTAGCCCACGAACAGCCTTGCACTTTCCATTTCCCGATCCCCACGCAGAACCGCCAAAGTCGCCATCATTTTCACACGCAAAATTGAAAACTAGCTGTGGACAGAAAGGGGATCGTTCATGATCTTAGGTCAGACGAGGAGTTTTCAGCAAAGATTTTGCAACCAGGAGACACCTGGGGCAAAAACAAAAGCAGCCTGGGAGCACCGACTCAGGGGCGTGTTTTTAAGATTTCTACCGTATTGAATGTTTACAGAAGAGTCATATGTCTGAAAAAAGAAGTATATGCAAAGCAATCTATTCTCTCAACAGAACAGTCCTATAGGTCTTTGATTGTAGTTTACAACCTTCGGTTAGTCATTAGCTCTCTGGGGCTGGTTTTCCTGAAAGGGAGTCTAAGTTTAGTCCCTGGGTTAAACCAGGGTTTAGTCCCAACATGAGTGGACCTTTTTTCCTTGCCACATCTCTAAAATGTGCTTTAACAGGTGAGAAATTCCTCATGAATGGCCGTTCCAGCCTATGCATGTGGAATTTTCTCACCCTTACATTTAACTTTCAAACATGTGTAATAGTATTTTTGAAAGGAAAAATATGGGGGGGGGTCCACTCATTAGGACTAACCCCTGCTTTAAACCCAGGACTAAACTTGGACCCCTTTCAGATAACCACCCTTTGTGTTTCTCATACTGAGCCAGTGTAATGAGATAATCGATGCCTTGTTGAGAATATTGTTATTTTCATCGTATTTGTTCCATATTTGAGACATCGATATTTTTGTCCCCCCCCTGTCTTTCGGTATTATAGGTCATAAGAAATGTAACATCATAAGCGTCAGTTATGTTTGAAAATTTTGTGTTTTATTGTTTGGGGACCAACGTTTTTTTATATTTAACTTTTGACTGCTGCAAGTGATATGTATTTCAATCTGTATGATCTGTTTGGTCACAATTACCAAGCCGTGTTTATGACACAAACGACAATTCTTTTATCTAAGTCTAAAAAATGTGATGTTTTGGGCAAGAATCGCAAGCTGGAATTTCAATGTTTATTCAATAAATTTTCACAACCCTGTTTCGGGACAGAACACTAAGTGTTATACTAAGTATAACAAATGTGTTTTAGGCAAGAATTTCTGATATCTATCAACTGAATCGAATCACGTTTTTCCTGAAGGAAAAATAAGAACAAAGTTATCCAAGTCTCACTTTATCATGTGTAGATGAGATGTCAGAGAAACTGTGTGCTGATGTTACAATGGTAACTGTTTATATTGTGTATGTATGTTTCAATTTGTATCCAAATCAACTCATCATTTGTACAGTTTTTTATATTCACTGTCTTTTTAACAGTATTTATCCATTATACCTCATTTTAAGGCCTTTTGGTTGCATTCTTAAAGTCACACTCACAAGTTTGGCATTTGCAGTTTATCCTAAAAAATCTAGTTTTTATCATAGCTGCTCTGATTTAGTTAACACTATCAAATTCTACTACCCGTGCATACGTGCAAGGGGGACAGAAGAAGAAGTAAATAAGTAATTTGGAGGTGGAACGCCACAGAGCCACGAAACGTGATCAAGGCGCTGGTGCGGCTGCCATGAAAGATTGTGGTATGAAACCTTTTTACCAAACTCTCAAAACATTCTTTACAGTTCTTTGTACCGTTATAAATTGTAAAATGTGACATGCTTTCCAAAAGCTAGTGATCGACACTTCTCTCCAAAAAACTTTGCTAATGATAGCAATGGTTTTCCCCTTCGAGATTGATTCGGAATTGTAGCTACAAAAGGCCCTTGTACAAAGACATTTATATTATGTGCGAGAAGACAAAAGGGGGGGCCCATAATAGGAGGAAAAAGGGAATCTTTTTTTCCTCCCATTTTGTATATTTTTTTATTTTGACAACTTGTGCTTGTGTTCACTCTCTACTGTACCTAGAAAAATTTTTATAATACGAGGTGAACACGAATACACGGGTCTTGCATATAAGGTAAATAGTTGTCCATTTTTAACCGATATTTTTGTACTATGAAATAATTAATATGTGAATATGGGAGTTGGGGGAAGGGAATGGGGAAAAGTTAACTTTATTGAAAAGATTTTTTTCTGGATTTGTTATGGCAAGCAAAAACTTGCCTCTGTTGAGAACTTACTGCAACTTCTTTGCTTAGAGGGAAAGAAAGAGATATTAGAAGTCATGTTAATAAAATTATAGCCTTACCAGCCAATTTTATGACAGTCTTAACCTCCTGAGGACTACAACTTTTTTTAACAGAGTACGCTGATTGCCCATTACATGAGTAACATGATATAACGTCGAGTAACACAATCAAAATAGACTATGGACAACGTGGTTAAAAGCATAATGGTTGTGATTATCTCGCTTTACAAAACTGAGGTATAGTTATGGATGTCTGTACATGGGACGAGGCTTGACATATCTCTGAAGAACAAGATAGATGTTTCTGTGGTTCTTTGCATATATCAAAATGAAACCAAGGGAAGTGAATTCTGATTTTAATCAATGACAACTTTTACAAATTAAATCCAAATTAGGCACTTGCCTCACCATCTAGCAGCATCTAAGCACTATTTTGATTGGTCATTTGGCAGGTAATATTCATGTAATGAACAAATCAGAGGTACTGTAAGAATGTTGGTATGGTTTACACAGAGATATAGAAGCACTATTTTGATTGGTTACCAGAAGCCTATCTCATGTTGTGTCCTGTAATGAGCCAATTAAGACAGATTGTGTCCATAGCGGTAGTGCCTAAGAAATAGCTCTGGCTGTGGGTTCAAATGGGGACTGCTAGAACTACGCTCATTACCAGTCTATGTATAGAAATGGACAGTTTCTTGCTAATCCAAGCAAAACTACAGTGTAGCACTGTTATATTACCAGGATTTCCAGTGATAAGATTTATCAGTATTCTTTAGATCTGAAAACTTATAATGCACTGTAATTGTAATAGGGCATGTCAAAGTGGAGTAGTAAATTAATGTAAACAATAAGAGGAGTTCGATAATTCAGGCACATGTTGTTCATATCTGATTGACCTCGTGACCATCTCAGAAAAATACAATTGACAAGGGGAAGTCAATCGGGATATGAACATTGTGTTGTTATGTAGCATAGCAGTGCCTGAATTATCAAAATCGCTTATGTGTGACATTCAAAATGACACATGATTGTTGTAGATTTGCTTGAAAGTGTACAAGTTTCTCATCGTCTTTTTGGAATAAATGGTAAGGTTTGCAAAGTCTTTTCCCAGAATAATTATCATCTATGTTTGATGAAGCAATTTAGCAGGAACATGTAGGCCATTATGGACCTTTAAGAAAGATCAAATCATTGATAGTTTTTGGTTCGCTGGTGATCGTTCAATGTAAAAGATTTCCGCAATACATGGCTTGCACCGGGTGTGTTGTTTTTAGTATCGTGCTCACTCTAATCAGCAACCATGTGCCATATGTTCAAAAGATTTGCTAATTGATGGAATTAATCTTAGTTGTCAAATTTTGAATGTAAAAATTCAATTTCAATGAATTTTTGCAAACAAATTCAAATACTTAGTAAAGGTAAGCACTATTTTTGAAACAAATGTTTCTAATGTATTGTTTATATATAGGGGATATATGGGATGACAGTGTGCTAGTGACTTGTCACAAGATAAGGCTTTCATATTTGTTATTGAAATTGACAAAAATTAAACCCAAAAAAGGACTTGGGTTTTATTGGTTTGTAAATTATTAGAAAAATATTTGAAAACATTGCTGAAATTGATTGATACAAATGGACGTCGCCCCCCATGGCGAGATATGACTTTTTTGGGCCAGACATCCCAAATTCCCCAGAACCACATTTTATGGAATTCAAGAGGTTACCTTGCTTAAATCCAGAATTTTTTTGTGTTAGACACTACATTTCTCGTAGGTACAAGTAACCATTGTTTTGAGATTACATTTTCTGAGAATCTTTCTGCCTTGTGTACACTGTTGGAATAATCTCAATGTTATTAAAATTGATTACAAGGGAATAACTATATCCTCTTTGCAACTGTACTGGATGGTGAGTGGGCTCTTCTCAGTCAAATGGACACTGTGAACTGTTTCATATTAAAGGTGCAACGAGAGATTTGAGGCACCCAAATATAGTGTCATAATAGTTAATTTCATATAGATCAGACCTCAATATAGTTCCTTACCTTGTATTTGGCTACAGCAATGTCTTAAAAGAGAGAAAAAAGATGATTTTATTTGCTTATTTAACTATTTGTTATTAAGCAATTTTTAATTTTGTATTTGCTCCTATACGAAATTAGAAATTTCACAATTTTGAACCAAAAACCATTTTTCATCTTAATCCTTTCAAAAATAGGGATATTTTTGATGGAAAGCTTACATCGGGGCACCTGATATGTGAAAGCTCTCGTTGCACCTTTAAGAGGGGCGTTGTCAGCAATGACATCACCGCCTTTCTCTCGAGTTCAAACTAAACCTTAATTCCACTTGTAATAGAGGTGGAATGCATAGCTTGGTCCTATTCTGTAAGCATAACTCTAGATCGCTGTTTTTGGCCTTGGGTTTGTAGTTTGAAGAGCATGGAATTTTTTTCTCGGTAGTAGAAATGTGTGATAACTGTTCTTGTGGGAATTATACTCGAGGTTTGGACTATGTTTTGAGTCAGTACTGCCAAATGATAATCTGCCATTTTAAAGAAAATTTTCCCTTCTATGTATACTAAAATGGAGCAATGTACCCATCGATATCTAACTTATGCTCAAATCTACCATCCAAATTCCTTCCTTTCTCGGTAATTCTATTCTGAAATATTTGTTGCAGCCATCAACTCTTGATATCACCAACTATTCTTTGGGAAAAATACACTGTATTGTTATACTTTAATCCATTTTTAAAGTTTCTCTAAAGCATTGTTTTGCTTGTAAATTTAACTTTAATAAAATTAATTTTAGAAATGTTTTTAGAGTTAATGGTGATTTCTGTTTTTTAGAATCAAATGATTTCTTGCGTTATTTTTTATACAACAGTAACAGGGGTTTTCCGTTGAGAGTTATGTCTCCCTAATGCAGTAAAGGCAGGAGCAAGCTTTGTAATTGGGGCGTTTGTCAAAAGTTATATTTTGTACAGTGACTATGCTGGGCATTATATAATTAATACAGAAATATAAAATTACATAATACATGTAAGGGACTAATTTATGTGGTGCCATTGGTCTTTCTTTGTGCTTTATGGGGTATTTCAGTATTTTGCAAAAAGAAACAATATGGGGCTCATGCACCCATTGGATAACTGGCTTTATTGTGTATTGTACTCTTGATGCATGGCGGAAAGGTTTACAACTTAAGAAAGTAAATTTGAATGATTCAACAACACAATATTTTTATCCAATGGGTGGCCCAAGTGATCTGGTTTCATTTTGTTTCGCAATATAGCAGAATTTTTAACAAGCATTTTTGTGAAATAAGTAGTAAAAAAGAAGTAAATCCAAAGTTTAAAGCTGGTTTTGTCCCCGTAAACGAGGGCCGATTTACCTCACACTCGCCGCAACCGCCCTACTCCTTCCTTCCACTTCACCCATTCATGCATCCTCCATCCTCAATTAACCCAACCCTCCTACCTCTCCTCCACTTGCCTTCTTCCAAGGCTTCTTTGGACGTCCTGTCCCAAACTTCCTACCTCCTCTCAAAGTCCTTAAACTAAAAACTTGGGGAGGGGATGGGAGTGTTGCAGGATGTTGAGGAGGATGAGGGTTTGTTGGGTGGTGTGGGGAGGGGTAAAATGGCTGGGTTTGCTGGTGTTGGGGGAGGGAAAGGGGAGGCGTGTTTTGTTAGAAGTATTGGGGTAGGTTGGCGGTGTTGAGGGGTGTGTTAAGGAGGGTGGTAGGGTGTTGCGGGGGGTGTTGGGGATGAGGGGGGTGGAGGTGTTGGGGAGTTGTGGGGTGTGGGTGAAGGCGTGGGGTTTGGCGGCCGGAACCCCCACCCGGTCGTTGGGACGGGAGGGGGGGTGGGACGGGTGTTGTGGAGTGTTGCCGGGTATGGGGAGGGGGTAGGGTATTGAAGTTGAATTTATCACATGTTGTGATCGCAACACTTCGGCTGGGGATGGGGGAACAGTTTTACGATTGCGTACAAGAGAGTTTGCCTGTCTTTCCTATAGTACAAACGGTAACCCCAGTATCAAACCAAAGTTGGTCAGAAGAACCGCTGCTCCAAGCTTCATATCGGGTGTACTCAGATGGGGGTCAAAGGTCACGTAACCGTAATACCGCCATTATGTAAAAAACCTTTAAAAAGCCTACTTTTCCTACAGAAAACAAGTTATAGATTCCAAATTGTTCACAAGAAATCCTCAGACCATCCTTCATATAGGATTACACAGATAAACGAACCGAGTTCATTAACTTCCAAAATGGCGGCCATATCTAATTAATAGGCAAAAATGCTATATCTCAACACGATAAGACTTTGATTAGGTGATGTCTGGCAAAAGCTGCGATAGAGTTGAGACTAACATATGACAGAATATGGCTCCAAGGTCATCTGGTAAGATATCAAATGAGCTATTAATATGCAAAAACACGATAACTCACCAAATTAGGTATAAATGTCACATGTTGGTCACAATAACCACTGGATAAAGCTCTTTTATCCGTGCTCACAACATGGGTTCAAAAGGTCAAATTGGTTCATCTATGGTTCAAATCTGAAAGAAGCTAATTGACTAATCTAGTAGCCATTTGTGGATGGCATCGATGATTATAAAAAAGAGTCCACATTGACCCTCTCTGTGGACCCACGTTTAGGGGTCAAAGGTCAAAATATGCCAAATATCAAAATTGCCCCATATTGGAAAAATACCATACCAACTGTAGGGATTAATGAAGCTGAAATAAGTCTACAGTGACCCTGTTATGTGACCACTGATTAAGGGTCAAAGGTCAAAGTACCAAAAGCGCAAAAAATCCACGACTGATGTCCGTTGCTCTTTGAGCACAAAAATGTCCTAGTTAAATTGTATCCAGATAACTCAACGCTGCTGAAAAACGTTTCATTGCAATATGAAAAAGCTTGGAAATAAGCCATATAGGTTTATACGCTCATCCATTAGCTGTCCATTGGTTCACGCAAATCAAGTGGGGATCATTTTCGAGCATGCCATTCACAGGTTAGTTCACTAGATCCATTGCCAACACAATGTGAATACAAACCCAAAATTTGAAAATTGAGGGTGCTATATTGCTTTAATGTGCAACCATCTGAAAATTCAGTCTGAGGACTAATTGCTTTCAATGAAAAAAGAAAAAGAGTGCTTAGAAATTACATGTTGAACCCTAATTAAGTGTCCATATTAAAGAAATTCGGATTTGAATTAGGGTTTTCAACTGGCTTTTTCAATCAGTTTATTTCAACTGTTTTGCAACAACTACATCAAAGTCAGTCCCCATCATAGTGTGTCAAATTTCCCATATTACACCAGTAAACCCACTTCAACACCAGTAGAACCTGGTTGAATCAGCTCACCTGGCAACTATGCAGTTGCTTTTTGCTCGAACTCAGCATTCTGTAGTTAATTATCAATGCTAGTTTTGCCCCCCCCCCATTTCCTACATAATTTTAAAAGGAACCTGGTAGAGATAACAAACTTGGAATATCGTGTATCAAAAGTCACCGATTGTAATATTACTGTATGTTGGAAGAACCAAATCTTTTGGTGAAGAAAATGTGAATTGGATACGTTGAGGTCCACAAAATGCGAATGTTTAAAATTGATTCCATGGTTTGCTATATTGTATTCTTCCAACGTTAATCTTTTTTGCAATGACATAGAAAAAAAATAAAAAAAATAAAAAAAATAAAATCCTTTCAAAAAAAAAGGCTGTATCCAAAAAGATGTTTAACAATCATTTAACTAAATAATCGTTATCTTTGAAGTAGTGGAGGTGGATAAGAAGGAATTCATTAAAATTATGAATAATAATAGTAGTTGGTTTATTAGTACAGATTGTTATAAATTTCTTTTGAACAGGGTTTTCCAACTGGAGTTTTTAAAAACTTCAGTGCAACTGTGTTTTTGCAACCTTCATCAAAGACATAGATTTTTATGATTTTACCATAGTTCAAACAATGTCCCTTATCTACCACACTATTTCAGAGATAAATGGTTTGTTTAACCAAATAGTGTTAACATCTTTATGGAATATGGGCCATACAGTTTAAGTATTGCCAGAGCAAAGTTGAGAGGATTTTTTTTTTACAGCAGCGTTAAACAAGCAGGATGCACAATTTATATTCTGTTGGTCGTTAGAACATGCTGATTGAAGATGTGTAATCTAACACACAGAATAAAAATTTATAAGCAAGCATGTAGAAAGTGCTTTATGAGGTATGGGTGAAGTTGGGGAGGTATTGGACATAAAAAAATTAATATTCACATTTCCCCTCCCCTGCAAAGAGTACTGGTTAAAGATTTGTGGCAATCAGTATTTCCTGTCTACCAAAATTAAAATCTTAGTTAGCATCAAATGCTTTAAAACACTCGTGAAATGCTTAAAACATTTCCTCATATTCGGTTAGGCAATTTGTGGTTCTAACGGGTAAGTTAGGACCGCACAACATACAAAATGCAGAAACTACACAAAAAATTATCTTATTACATTCTTTTAATGAGCTGGCTTTTTTAAGTGTGGTTAAGTGCTACAAAAATATTAAATTATTTCCCTTTCCACAATTATACAATGCTCAAGCAGAACTTTTGCGGCATTTCCAAAATTTTTGTGACTGACCCCAAAATATTTTTGGCCAATAGGGTTCACCATGAAGCTTCTTTGAAACTGAACTTAACTGAATACCATTCAAAAACAAATAATTGGTGAAGAAAAAATAACCAAAAATTTTCCACTATACAGTGTTTCTTTCAAAAATGTAACACAATTACAAGTGGTGATGTGACATTTTTGACAATTTTCTCGTCATCACTAGTCCCTTACTAGTTGATTATTAACACACGAACTTTGTTTGAAGAAAAATGTGAGACATTGTTACCAAACCGAAAATGAATTTAAAACCTTAGAATTCAAAGGGGTATAATAAAACAGCTTACAGGAATGTGCGGGATTAGCGGTCACCAACCAAGTGTAATTGCTATTATCACTAAAATTGTTGGACAAGGTCTTTTGGCATTGAGTTTGCACAAATACAATAGGCAAAAAGACCGTGGGGTGCTGGGATTGGGTTTACATGGTCCCTGCGACCTGTCTGCATTTCAATCAAATGAAAATCAGGCCCATATTATAGCCAATGAGAATACAATTCCGTAGATGCCAGTAAATGTAAATGTTATACATTTTTCCCCATTCCAATGTTCTTCTCTTCCTTAAACACATAGTAATTGTACACCCTTTTTGTAGCACACACAATTCAATTTAACTAATTTGGGATGCTTTAAAAAATTTGTTTGGGATTTCTATAAACTTCAGAGACCCACCCTGCTTTTTCAAACTTAAATTTCATTTTATAATGAATTCATAGTATTTTAGACATATTTTATTCAGGAACTTTTTCAGAGCGTCTTTTGAACCAGCTTATTGGAATCACATGATTTTATTCCTCCCACGTACAAGAAATAACGCATGGTTGGTGTGGGGTGGTGCGGACCTCTTTGAACTGACGTGACTTTTCGGTGACTTTGCTAGGGTGGTGCACAGGTGATTTCAAATTGACCTACGACCCTACAGGAATAGTCGTCTTGTGGGGGGGCGTGTCGACCCATATGACTTTGCGCAAGCATCCACACAAATTGGTTTGATGTTTTCTAGGCAGCATTGACCTGCTGATTCCAAATCTGGTGATGCCACTTTGGCCATCATTGGCATTGTGGGGTGGAATCGGGAAGGGGGTAAGTTACCAGGGGTAAATTTGTAAATTGTTTCATCTCAGGGGTGTGGGTTTTGAAATATGTAATAGAAGTGTTTATCTTGTTCCTAAGGTTTTAAAAAAGGTATAGTTTTGCTATACCTGCAACCTTTTGTGTTTTACAACTACAGACCAAAATTTGTTCAGGTCATCAGGATTAAAATATCGTGGCTGCAGGGAAGGCGGTGGGTCGGGCGATGGGTATGTTGGTGGGGGGGGGGGGGGGAGTGGGGTGTGGGGGGGGTTGTGGTGCAAATTGGTTTCAATTGTTCGTACTGTGAAGGGTGGTAAAACCAGAAAATAAACATTGGTACGCCAGTCATGTCAATCATGAGTGCTAAGTTTATCTAACCAGAGACGGTACATCGGGTGAATTAACCACCCCCCATAAGACCCTGTGGACGCTTCTCCATTATTTCCCCCCTTATTTATGACCACGAATTCCCCAACCAAGTGTTAACCTATATGGGGGGTTGACATTAATATCAGAACAGATGCAGAATTTGCAGCCCTTTTGAACAAGTATGTCGTGTGCATCTAGATCTTGTGGTTAGGGGGGGCGGGGCCGGGGTGGGGAGCGGCCAGTGGATGAGCCGTTGGTCTACGCGTTTTATAGACCTTGATGGTGTTAAAAGTAAGATGGGGTCCTAGGAAGTGCAAACTATACCTTTTTGTAATCATAGGACCAATAACATGACTCTACACCTTTAGTGGTTAACCCAGTGAACATGTACAAATTTTTACCCCAGCTGTTAATCTTTAATAACATAAACCCCCTACCTATCGTCAAAATGCTCAAGGGGATGTGTGCGGCGAAAAGTGGCATCATGGCCGACGGGAGTTGGGGGTAGAGTCATTAGGTCAATCTTGCTAGAAACCATCAAAATATTATGGGGGGGTGTGACTCTTGCGCAAGATTCAGCATGCAAGTGGTTCTTTGGTGGGCCGAGCACAGACTAGAAGTAGCCATGGAATGGATAACTACTTATACCCTTTTGCACACTACTTGTATCTTGCGCTTTATTCCGTTAAAGAATAAAAGCACATGATACAACAAGTAGTTTGCAAGGTAGATGAAAAAAAAAATATTCACTGCAAACGTTGGTTGGTGGTATGGGGGCCAAAAAAAAAAAAATTGTTTGCTTGTCCACGGTGGGTGGTTCCGGCCGACCGTCATTTGCTTTGCGACGTAAAAACTTTTTTGAAAAGTTTTTTTTTTTTTTTTTTCAATTTTACCCCGAAATTGACAAACTTGCCCTGCGGAAAAAATGTCACATGAAGAGAAAAGCTTCCCAAATTCCCGTGTCCGATGTCCCTCGAACCTGAGATGTTCCACCTCCCGCGTCCACAAATTTCTCAGACTTGCGAATGCCGTGGGGAACACCACAACGCGCATTCTAGGAAGGAGCGGGTGGATGTGTAACGTGTATCAATGTAACGAAAATACAGGGGCAATATCCGCGTGGTCAAATGCGCCGGGGTAAAACCCGTATGAAGCATGTCACATTCTTTAATATCATTTTACAATGGGGCTAGGCGGTGTATTATGGGGTGAAAAATAGCCACAAAAATGATGGACTGGAACAGGGTTGGACGGGGCAACCAAGAGAGGCGGGCCAAAGACAACCCGGTGTTGTAAGTGACGTCTTCCCAAGATGGCCGACGTCCCAACCGACATGATTCGTTGGCAATCCTGGTCACATATGGAGAAAAAGTCTACTGTCCGAAGCATCGGCAAGCTTTCAATCGTAAATCAAAATTTACAGAACTGTAATACGAATCACGTTTCCACGTTGCAGCTGCCCCGGTCTTCACGTGAGGTCAAATACGTTGCCCCGCATCTGAAACTGCCCCCCCCCCCAAAAAAAAAAACTTTCCCGACCGACCGACCCGAATTTTTAAAATCAAGTCTGATGACAAGCAAACATTTTTTTTTTTGGCCTAAGGCCAAGTGAAACAATGTTGCAACCACAAACAATACCATCCAAATATTATCAAAGCCCTTGTATTCCAGAACCAAATTAACATTAAGAATACGATCGGCTGTTACAAAGTTCAACCCAGGTGGATTTGTCACAGCTATTTTGATTTAGCGCTGGATACATTAAGTGTGTGTGACTTGTAACTAGGGGGAAGACAACATGGTGTGACCCAGATGGAAATCCCAAAATAACTGGAAATTTATGAAAAATTTGTTGAAGGAGACCTAAAAAAGGATTTCTCTGGTCTATATGATCCTAGTTTCCGGCCCGAAAGTCAGACCAGTTTCTATTTAAAAAATGCAATAAATTCTCTCAAAAACAGCCCATTTGTGCTACTTCAATGAGGGTGTTGGCAACACTGACACATTGGCCAAAATGCTGGCAACCCTAAACCCCAAGATGTAACCAATCTAGGCTAGACCAAAGGCTTATTCCATCCACAACTTGTGGTTCCCAGAACTCGTTTTCTGCCAGCTCGGATTGCATGGTGTCAACGATAGGTGCTTGTAGGTAATCAAATGTTGTAGGTTCGATTCCTCCTCTAGGCAACCAAATTTTAATTTATTTTGCTTATATTTTTAGAGTGAGCTAGATTGAAACATTTCAACAAAAACGTCAGAGTCAGCGATTGAATAGAAATAGTGATAGCTGCCCTATGCGATATTCAACTGATGTGATCCTGGAATGCAATTTGCAGACAGAAAAGTCCTTTGCAGATAGATGGCATAATGTATTTGGATGCAACCGCACTCAAAACTAATCTCATTAACCAGTGTGTAGAAAAACGGGTGAAATGTAGTAACCAGTTGCCCATAAACTTTTTCGGTGTGATAACAATTTCTTCACAAAAAATGCACCACTTATAAATGGCACATTCAGCTTAGAACATATTAATTACAAAGTTTGTAATCATTCTATAATTCTATCTGTAGAATTACAAAATTCAACCATTTGCCCGGTTACATACCTAAAAATGTGATGCCTCTGGGAAAACACCGGCCACTGGTGAAAAATTTATATTTTGAATTTTGACTATCATTGCAAAGCTTGAATAGAAAGTTCCATAACTTTTTATTCTTCTTCTTTTAATCTGACAAAAAATAAAGTACAACATAACAGATTTTTCAGGTTTTTCTTTATTTTTTCCAACTGTCCCTGTGCGACATGTTGGCGGGTTTTCCCAGATCACATCACCACTGTTCTTCTTTGGATAATAATTGGTCCTACTATTCATGCCAATTCCTTATCCATACCCTGTTTTACTAAACACAACAAGAAAACTCATCATGGATATATAGTTAAACAAATGGGTCTAAACTCCCTCATAACTATTAAAGTTCTCAGCCATATTCTTTGGACAGTGTCCCTAAGTCAATGATTAGTTAACTCTACTGAAATCATTTTGTCTATCATAACTGTTGAAATAAACTTGCAAGAGCAACCGTATTTATCTATAGTTGGGTGCATCCGTTCAGCATTGTCACTACGAGTTGGCCAGATAATGTGACACATAATGGCCAATCACATCTATACTTCACAAAAACATTTCTCTCACTTGCAGTGTTGCCAACACCATACCTAACCCATGCAATGGGGTGACAATTCAGTAGTCTGCCACGCATCCTCATCCCCAGGGCCCCAGATTTTACCTGAGAAAAGTGTCAAAATTTTGGTATCTGGAGAGCACTATTTTTCTCATGGCACGGCCTGTGAAATCCTTTGGCTAAGGTGTTTGGTTTGAATGGCAAAATGTGCCCCATTTTGGGTCAACCAATATTAATTGGACCCAGTACTATATGTGGATTCCAAATCACGTTTTAGCTCTCACTTCATATGGGTTGAAAGATCCGGCGCGAAACTTTACAGATGGATTTTTGGGGTGAAGGCTATTCGCCATCAAGAAGTGTTTACATAACTCCCTGGTTACTGGATCACGCACCTTTTGGAATGTTATTGCACGCTGTAGACTTTGTGTGGTGATTACTTCTATCGTGGGTCAGACTCAAAGCGTGATCCAGTTTAAAAAAAAAAAAAAATAAAAAAAAAAGAAGATATAGTACACGACCAATACACTAAACACTCGCTGCGACTTCTATCATATGAAAAATTTACTTTAAATCGGGTCTCCCCCTTAGGCGCCAAATTCAAGGGGGGTGGCACAAGACGAAACTTGTTATTCCAATTGGGCTTCTTGAAACCTCTCAGCTATGCCCAAGGCGTCCGGTGTGTCCTGGTGTAAGATATTCATGAGTTGACTAGAGTGTAAAGCCTCTTGTATGGAAAAAGCTGTTACAATCCTTGTAATCCTTTGATCCTCTTTAAAGATTCATCTAGGCTAATTTTCATGATGTCACTTACATAAATGAACGCGAAGTCTGCCATACCTTTCCGCCCGGGGAATTACTCAATTTTCGTTTGGGTAGAGCCGTGCCTCGCTAGTCGAAAAGTAGGACCCTATCTATACCAGTGATCAAATTGGAGCCAAATTTACCACAAATTTGACATTTTTTTTCCTCAAAATTTTAGCAAATCTGGAAAACTTTTGGTTTCCATTTAGAAATTGGACTCCTTTTTCCAACAATTTTTAAAAATTTTGGCTTCCAATTGAGAAAATTTGACTAATTTCTAACAAATTTGAGAAAAAAACAGCCAAAATTGTTATGAAAAAAGGGGTCACTGATATACCAGAAGGGTGGAAATGACCAGAATGTTTTGCGGGACGTCCCCGTATGATCATTTGTGTTCCGCACCTTTTCCTCAACAATGGGCTGCATCTGCCTTGTCAAGACACAGTATTCCTTTTGACAAACCCTTCACGTGTTGCCTGGTTATGCCTGAAGGAGTTTTTCTAAACCCTTCAGGCCTACTCTCACAGACGTATATGTTGATTGTTAATTCAAGTACACCAAGTACTGAGAGACCCAATGTCTGTTGGTTAATTGTTCTGTCTAATATATACATACTAGGCAGTACCCGGGTTTCGCATCACCTGGTTTTTCGCGATGGCATCAACATCAACCCCACCCTCCAATTTGCATCCATACATCAATGGTTTACCAATTTGACCTTGAATGACCCCTAATACCTTGTAGTGACCTTTAACGAAACAGACATACACATAATTACTTGTTTTGGGTAAGCCCACACATTAGATCTATTATGAGATTACCGTATAGTCTCTAATAAACGCCCCCCTCTAAGAAACGCCCCCCACTACTTTTTAACATGACAAATAAAAACCCTCAAATAAACGCCCCCACGTTTGATTGCCGAAGGTCGGCTGAACTCACCAATTTGTCCACAACCACAATACACTTGCTAATTTACAGCACTAGTACCCTTTTGTAAGTGTAGATTGGTCAAAATTGCATCTTTTAATGCCAATAATTGTGCAAGGAATACAGTATAAGCTATTATATAGCGTCAAATATCAGCGACTTTCGTCTGTATGCGCGGCCATATATTAAGCAAGGACAAGCATGTTTTTTTTATCCTATTTTCTGAAGAGCACCGGTCATTGCCATATGGCTGAGCTGCCCACTTGGTACTGAGTGGGGAATTCTATATTTTTGTAAATATTTTTGAAGTTGCAAAATACAGAATTACGAATGCCGAATTCCCCTAAAAAGATGGATTTTACAGAGAGCAAATTATAAATTTATACCGCGTTGCAATTGATCACAGGCTGCAGTAATAGACTACTATTTTACCCAATGACCCAATGACAAATAATGCCCGATATCCTTTGACCTTGTTCGGTAATTACATCGTAAGAGCTGTTGTTTGATTGTAAGCTCCTGTAAACAAATACGTAATTCTGGTCGTACCAGCAATCAAAATGGTCGTTTCACAGCGTTGCGGTAGTATTTCCTCTGTTGCGACACGATGGTCGCTATGTACCATTGTGCAACTATGGAAAGTGATATTTAGAGTAAAATTATGTAGTAAAGGAAGAAATCAGCAAGATAACAATGTTTTAAAGAGGAATATATACCGCTCAAAGGCGGAATATGGATGGTAATGTGCGGTCCCTTAGTGTGATTACTGATTTTGCCACTGCATATCGCTGGCGTTGATCGCAAGTAGACTAACGTCACGTGGGAGACGGTAAGGTAACAACGAATCCATCACGCGAAGTCATACTATTCTTTTTGCCCAGCGGTCGGGCGTCATATTTGCGAAAAAGGTTGAAACTCACAAAACACATATCGGGGCTCAAATACGGATCTTAGTACTGAAAGGTAATTTGAAAAGTTGCACTCTGCAGAGGGTGCTGGCGATGTTTTTGTAAGGTAATTAGAATGGAACCAAATGACCTCCCAATAAACTCCACCCCTGTTGAAAAATCAACGCCCCCGGGGCGTTTATTAGAGGATATACGGTATATATAACCATTTTGGGAAGGCCAACCCAAAATTTGAACCTGTTTTTTTTGCGATTACCCGGCTTGTGGGGCGCGTATCCACTACCAATCGAACTTGACGTGGCGCGGCCCAAGCTACACCCACCCACCAAGTTTTCGTGACCGTACCACCCCCGCCCTCCGAGAAAATAGCCGGACAGACAGACAGATGACAAACATGGCCTATTATCATATAGATTATGGGGCAAAAAAACCCAAAATTGTGATTTTGCATTCTTCAACATATATGAGATATGGGGTTAACTTTTGAGTGGGTTGTGCCATGCCTGTGTGGCGCATTCGCTGCTCCTTATGGATTTTTTGTTGGCAACCCTGAAACAATTATCTGGTTCAAATCACAGTCCTGGTGGCCATAACCTTAACACATCCGAATAATATCTATAAAGTTTAATCAGCAAATACATAAAATAATCAGATAATACATGAACCAATTCAATAAATTAACATTTTTTTAATTACGCATTTGTGAATGTTTGAGAATCATCTAAATAAGCATATTTTTTTTTTTTTTTTTAACTTTTTCCACAAATATTCAAAAATATATATCCATCCTAATTTCATCTTATATCAGTCTTGTGGTACAACTACTCTTTGCATGAATAATGTGATTGATAACACACTCGTTGACACCACTTAAGATTCTGTTTAATATTAGACACAGAATAGCAATCAGAATTAAACTGAGAACCTGGACAAATCTAGCAAACCAGGACAGATTTTGTTAAAATTATGGACCTAGTTTTTTCAATATCTCCAAATGCGTCATTGCCCAGACAAGTGCTTCCTTCGGAATGTCAGACACATTTTACTACTTTTTGTTGATAATTTTGAGCATAGTAAAGAGTGGATAACAAAATTTCTTCTCCCCTCCCACCCACCCACACTTGCATTGTAACGAAATCCACTCATCTTGGCCATTACAAGCAGTCCTCCACAGCATGTTTTTTGTGGGGACAAAAGATCACTATTTTGGCCACACTACTTGGGGCAGAAAACAAATAATGTAACTTACACAGAATTAACAGCTGGGACCTTCTATTTGCACTGCTCTCACACTATTCTTACACAATAACTTTACAACGTGTTCCATAACAGAACTATCTTTACAGTACCATTTCAATGAATAAGTTGACTGCCGGTTACAATCAAGTACTGCAATGAATGAAATGTGATAGCTGTTAAAGTTTCAATTTTACAATAAAAGTAATATGTTTGAATATTTACGCTGACTAGAAAACACCTTGTTTTTTCACCATAATTTGAGATAACTCTGTGGACTAGCATAACTACAAAACATCATCGAAGCCCTTCCATCTACACTTTTTTGTAAGATTTTCATCTTTCTTTAAACATCAAATTTGGCTACAAAAGTATAACAAAAAAAAGCAGCGCCATGTCTGGCCAACAGAAATAAGGCAATCAGTCATATCTTTAACTTTTTGCATTTGAACATTTTCAAGTCAAACATACTGAAACTGATCCATGTCCTGGTGTAAAGGGTGAGTCTTAGTCCAAATAAAAATCCAGATTGATTCGTGGTTTTCAATATTAAAGAGTGCCACTCTTTAATATTTGAAACCACTGAAGTGATGTTTTAAATTTGAAAATTGGCAAAAAATGTGGCCATTTTCCCCCCCCCCTGACGTACTACCCTGCCTTTTGTACAGTGGCTAATTCCCATAACTAGTACACCCTGCCAATACTGGACGAAAAAGGTCTACTGTAAGATATAGATATATTGTACACATAAAAATAAATACCCAACAAGATAGGGCATTAAACGAGGCATCCAGGTAACTTGTGCCAACTTTATCCAAATGTGTCTAATTACATGATCTCATAAACGCATCTCCATTATATTAAAAACCATAACAATGGTCACAGGCCGGTCAAACAGGTGGATGCCGAGGAATTCACTCGAACTCACGTTGTATTTTTGTTAACGCCATTTCCGTATCTGTTGAATAAATGACTCCGGACTCCAGAGTCATTTCATGTATAAAATCGTTCTGTTTTACCCATAAGGGCATTTGATCTACTATTTCAGGTGAGGTCTAATGGGTATAAGCTTCATCAACCATGCAAAAATATCAATTTTGAAAAATCTGAGGGTGCACGATTTTTCAATTTGCGCAGTGTCCCTCTTTAAGGGGGGCTGTAATCAGGACTAGTCACATGGCGCATTTTTAGTTTTTTTCATGTTTAATGGCATTAACATGTTTTTCTTTCCATATATGCAACAGAATCTTATCTAATTTATTTTTTTCCGTCATTTTATTTATTTTAACTTTTACTATGTTACGCATTTTTGACCAAAACATCACATGCGCCTGACTGCAAAAGGGCGGGTAATTTCGCGTATTAAGCAATACGCGTCTGTGCTATTCGCGCGCGCGTGTATGCATCGCATCAGAAAACGCCTTGAATGCATCGATTCGATATGAAGCATACCATGGTAACTTGTATGCAATTGTTAATGGTTGCCCACGTGAGATGTTTTTGGAAACAGAATGATTATTAATTTCCGCTTTGAGCCTCATAATTGTTGAATTTTGATCATAAGTATGGCCAGATGAAGTATTTGACCTGGTGCAGAAACAGTGTTAAGATCAGAATGAACGCTTGTGTTTTGGAATAATGCTATATTTTGTAGCGAAAGGGACATATTTGGACCAATGGCGATTTTCTCTGTGTTCACTTTCGCGATAATTCGTGATTTTCGGTTCCGCAGTTACTGGAAATCCATATCAGCCACCGGTAAGGGGGGGGGGTGGAAGAGGTGGGAGAGAATGAAATCATCGTATAGAGCATATCAAAAACTAGGGTCGGTATTTTTTAGTTTTTTCATTTTTGCTTAAAAATTGTGATTATGTCAACCTTGAAACATCTTGGCGTTGTTTTCCAAATTGAAACACGCGGATTTTGGCCTTTTTGGCAAATATTTGATAAATAGTGCCAGAATTTGAAAACAGGGGAAATACCGACCCTACAACTATATCTCTGGAATACAAAAACAAAAAGGCACATTTTTATAACTGTCCTATATTTTTTATAGGGAACCAAAAAAAATGAGCGAAAATCACCATTTTTTATGATTTTCTAAAAATACCTATTTTGTGGGGAAAATATTCATATTTGGAATCCTTGAGTCATTTCCTTCTCAAATATGATACTTTTATATATGTTGGAACACAATTAAGAAGATACCGGCAAAAAACAGTTCTTTTGAATTCCTGACTTAACAGCCAAACATAAAAGCTTAAGTTGAATGCATATTTCAAATAATTTTAAGCTTTAGACTCTGCAGCCCTACCATTTCCTTCATGTTGCTGTTTGGTTTAAAAAATCACCAAATAGTACTCAGGGTTTTAGTAGTAGATGCCTTTTCCACCCTAAATAAGTCAGTGATTTGTTTACTTACACATCTAAATCTTAATCTTATTTGTGTACTAATTATGATTCTATTACCTCTAGTGCCCATTATGGGCTCTTGGTTTCGTTTACTGCCCATTATTTCTTAATAATGGGTCCGACTTACGCCCTAAGAGTGATGCAATCGCTCATATCTTCACTTCAGCACGTTGTCACCAACCACTAATAGGGCCTCACACGCGACCATTACGTGAGAAGACAGGGCGCGCTGTCGAGACGTAAAACAGCTGTTACATTTTTTAATCAGAATTTGCATTTTTTTGCTATATTTATTTGGGTAATAAATAGAAAATAAAGGGTGCGATGTCCATTTTTATGCGAATAATGTGTCTCGGCAGTAAACACACTTGAATGGGTCTCGGCTTTTTCTCGCCCATTATTGTATGTTTTTTACTTGCCTTGGACACATTATTCTTGCATACACCCAATGAATATCTATTATTAATAATAAATTATACCCTTCCAAGTAGTACTTAACAACATAAGCTGGTAATGCCTTCCAAAAGCACCTATCAAAACTGGCAATCCAGAATACAGCTTACATCTCATGGTCAATACTACCTAGGGTAAAGCTCCGATTCTTTAACACTATAGCATACATAATACAGCGATATTAGTGGCACATACTGACTGATCAAATATTCTCTACAAGGATTATTTCCTGCATTTTTATCATTTCAGAGATTTTGGTGGAATATACATTAAGGTTATCTCAGTGTGAATGAAAGCACTGGTATTTTGAGAGGTAAACTCAATAATCCTCCTTTCTCTCTTCTAGTTATTCAAATCCAACAATACTCCTTCACCTTTAAAATATAAAATGCAACTGTCCAGTGGCAGTTCTGAATATACTGTAGCTCATTCTACAGTCTAATGGTGCCATACTTAACAGCCGTGGGATAACATGCAATTAAAGGGAAGTGCTGACCTGGGTCCCTGGGGTGAACAAACCGAGTGGGCCCTAATATCCTATGACAAAAAGTTGATTCTTTTTTTCAACATACAATATGCAATATGGAAGGCAATTTTTGTGTAGATCGGGAACAATCTCAGTTTGGTCTATCCGGTATTTCAAGCCGGGGGCAACTTCTCCCCTACTTGGCAGTTGTTCTGCCCTTCCTTGACAACCAGACCCTGTCCAAGAAAGAAGTTTCCAAAAATGCACGAAAAGTTTGTCCAAAATTTTAAACCACCCACCTCAACCCACACACCCTCCACTGACTTGCAAGTTTTATACTGCAGTATCAAATGAAAAACTGGCATTACTGGTATTCCAGCACCTACAGATATATTGCACACATAACACTGCCAGTATTTATGAATTCCTTACTAAACTTTGCACAACGCTTCCCTTAATGACAATGCACATCCATTCCATGATAATTTTTGCCAGATAGCATCTGCAAGATGTCTCTAGCAAATTGTCCAAAAATTTTACTTACACATATTGACACAAGTCCCCCCACCCAAACGTTTTGTAAGCTTCTTTTAGACCCATTTCCTGATCTCAGAATAAGTAAAATTCTGAACGTTTAATTTGCACATGTAATACCTTTAGCTGGCTTTATTCAAATTATGAACATTTAATCTAAGCAGTGGGAATTTTACACAGGTTTTTTTTTGTTCATTTTTGAAGCAATTGTGGTTCAACATCAAAATTGTGAATTCAGGCCTGTAAACATATATTTGGTCCCACATCAGCTGAAAGTGGTAGCTTTTTTAAACTGTGAATTAAATCATATAATAGAACAATCAACTGCGAAAATCATGAAAAAACTAATACTGGCTAAACTACCCACTATACAGTAATCCACACATGCAACATGAAAATCCAGTGCACTACCGTTTTTCTTTACATTGTTAGAATTGGTCATTCATTTGATTAACCAATTAAAATTAGTGTTACATGAGAAAATGAACTAGGAAATGCCTAAAAATGACTCAGTCCCCAGTTATTCTCATATTCTTGTAGAGGTTCATCAGGTTTGATAGTATCAATACTACATGGTTAGATGGAATAGGGCCACACTATTTTCCCGAGGTACTGGCACGGATCGATCACCCCAAACACGAAGGTGAGGGGTGATAGGCCCGTAGGCAGTACCAAGGGAAAATAAGTGTGCCCTATTTCCCGATATAAAAACCATGTCGTATTTGTTTTCTTACACTCACTGTGACTCTGGGGACGAGGTTGAAGGAAACGTTCATAGTCTATTTCCCTAGGGAAAAGCTCGCGTACCTAGGAATCAGCCAATGAATAGCATGATTATGTTTCATGAATATTCATGAGGGTCATAACGTAAGTTATTATTGGTATTATATTGTTAAAACCAGTGGAAAACTACGGTTTTTGTTGACATTTTTTTTCGCTGAAATGATCCACCAGCTTCCTCAGGACTAAGTATTGATCCGTCTCCGTAAGGCGGGAAATTTGACCTACGGGTCAACTTATTATCTCTTCTCCAGTGGTCTTGCAATTTAACAGTGGATCATCCCGTCTAGAAGAAAAGAATTCTCAATCTGAACTGATTAAATCGGCTATCACAGATCATGTGGCTTGGGCGAATCATGTGGTAAATTGAGATAATGCATCGGTTTGGAGGAGCGAAATAGTACATCGTCAAAGCTCGATGGATAAGGTAATCAATCTGGATCAGGAGGAGGGATCAAGTTTATGAACTAGACGAGGGCACTTACAATTTAATTCACGTATATGATCCACTGCTAAATTGTAAGACACTCCGGAGACGAGAAAAGTTGACCTGCATATGGATCAATACAGAGTCCTGAGGAAGCGAGTGTTCATTCAGCGAAACTGTCGACAAAACAGTATTTTGCCAATGGTTTTTGACATATATCCCACTAATGAATTCGTCCCCAACGCATGCGAATCCTCCGGCTGAGCATAGATGATCATGCATGCCTGTTCAATTGTGACCTCACACACAGAAAAAAAAAACAAACAAAAAAAAACAAAAAAAAAAAAAAAAAAAAAAAAAAAATCACAGGATTGTTCTCGTGTTTTGGTGGCTGTACCTTGTACAGCCGTTTCTGGTGGCATAGTAGCGTAAAGGGAACGGACCTGTGTACGCGGGAATGGAGTGCCTTCTCTCTTTCGAAACGATTTGGCCGAACTCCACTAACTATATAAAGCAATTTTGTTGTGCACACTGTTTAGAAGTCTCTCTTATCACAAAAGTACCCCCCCCCCCACAAATGGATTAAGGGTAAAAGAATTTTCAGACGCAGATTACACTAGTTATATCATGTGCTACTTTTTTACAACTATACCCATTTTTTTTTTTTGATTTGGAATAACATTAATTTCTTTAACAATGCAGGCTTCACCATTCTCTATGGAGATAAGCGGTACAGGGCACTATAACACACACATTAAAATAGATTTAATGGCGTACACCTTGTAATACTCCTAAGCAACCAGTTGTCAAAATTGTCGTTGCCGTACTCAAAATCTCCCTAAACATAAATGAGACATTAGGGTTAAAAGCTTGTTGTGTGGGCTATGATTGGCAATGATAACAAATGGATATTGCTCAGGAGAATGGACAGCAAGTACTGATCACATAATCATACAGAATGCAAAAAGCAAATAGAAATATATAACGACAAATAAAAACATCGATTTGTAGATTCTACAATTCGTGCAATTTCAAAAACTTTGGTAAAATGCAAAATTTTGAGCCTGAAAATGGTGGTTAGGCCATAGTTTCAGTGGCAAGCCCAAAGAGCCTTGAAGGGGGTTGAATTACTGAAAGAACCGACTTTTAAAAAACTTGCCACAAGAAGGATTACAGAACACTGGGTAAGAATTGACACGCACCATCTACACCCCAGTAGGTACATGTTGCATTCTCAACAGTTGAAATTTTTCAACATGATTTCAACCTCAATGAAATTCCGTCCTTCAATGGGAAATCAACAGGATATTGAGTTAAGTGAAGAAAAAAACTTACAAATCAAAATCTTTTGTTTTTTTAATGTTGATTTCAATGTTGATAAAAGGTGAATTGAAAACGTACTTTTTGCTTGCTGGGACCTCCTCTATTGAAGGCGTGGTATGTTCACAGAACAGTTTGTTGCAGATGATAAATTACTGACCGGCAAACAGCGAAATCATGCAAAAATCATACTGCTAAACTATCCCACTATACATAATCCACACATGCAACATAACTCCAGTGCACTCCTGTTTTGTCTTTACATTGTTCTTCAGCTTGGTCAATTCATTTGAAGTAACCAATTAAAATTGTGTTACATAGAAACATGAAAATGGAAATGCCTAAAAATGACTCAAGTGCCCCCATGTTCTTCTAATATGCTTGCAGATGTTTCTCATGTTTGATAGTATCCAATACTACATTGTAGAGTGGAATAGCACAGCTATTTTTTCCCGAGATACTGGCTACGGTCTATCACCCCAACCCGAAGGGTTAGGGGTGATAGCCCGTAGCCATTAACCCAAGGGAAAATAGTGTCCCTATTTCCCAATAATATAACCATGTAGTATTTTGTGTTTTAATCACACCGACCTCACTGTGACTCTGGTGACGAGGTTGTCTGGAACAGTTCATCTATTTCCCTAGGGAATAGCTCGCGTAATAGAAATCAGCCAATGAATCGCATGATTATGTTCATGGATTTCATGAGGTGTAATAACATTATTATTGGGATTACTATTTAAAACCAGTTTGAAACTTACTGTTTTTGTTTGACATTTTCGCTGAATGATCACTCAGCTTTCTCAGGACAATTATTGATCCGTCTACAGTAGAGCGGGAAATTTGACCTAAGGTCACTTTAAGCTCTTCTCCATTGGATCTTGTGCAATGAACAGTGTAATCATACCCGAGCTAGAAGAAAAGAATCCTCACTCTGACTGAAAAATCGGCTATCAAGATCACATGGCTTGGGCAATCATGTGGTCAAATTGAATAATGCATCGGTTTGAGACGAAAATAGTATCGCAACTCTCGATGGATAAGGAATCAAATCTGGATCAGTAAGGAGAGGGGATCAGTTTTGACGAGACGAGTCACTTACCTTTAATTTAGCCACGATATGTCCACTGCTAAATTGTCAAACCACGGAGAAGAGAAAAGTTGACCTGCAGATGGATCAAATACATCATCCTGAGGAACGCCCGCGTGATACATCAGCGAAACTGTCGCCAAAACAGTATTTTCCAATGGTTTTACTATAATCCCAATAATAAATGAATTTCGTCCCCAACGCAATGCGAATCTTCGCCTGCTGAGCAGAGTAGATAAGCTGCAGTTCATTTGTGACCTCACAGCACAGTACCTGGGTGTTCTCGTGTTTTGATGGCTGTACATTGGAGAAAGTTTCTGAGTGCATCGTAAGGTAAGGGAACGACCGTGTCCTCTGAATGGAGTTCCTATCTCTCTTTCGAAACGATGGGCCCAACTCCACTACCTATATAACGCAAATTTTGTGTGTGTGCACAGCTGTTTAGAAGTCTCATCTTATACCAAAAGTACACCCCCCCCCCCAAAAGGGTATTAAGAGTCAAAGAATTTTCAGACCAGATTCACTAGTTATATATCCTGTGCAATTTTTTAACAATATACACCATTTTGATTTTGAATAACAGTAATTTACGTTAAAATCAGGCTTAAACATGGGCTCTATGAGATAAGCGGTAAAGGGAACTATAACACCACAAGTTAACAATGATTGTAATGGGCTTGATCAACCTTGTATACTCCTAACTATCCGAATTTGTCAAATTTTCTTGCCGTACTCAAAATTTCCCCGCAACATCAAATGAGACAATTAGGGTCCTAAAAGCGTGTGTGGGCTAATGCTTGGCACATGATTAACAAATGATTTGCTCAGCAATGGCCAGCAAGTACTGATCAATACTCCTTACAGAGCAAAGCAAATAGAAATAATAACTACCAATAAAAACATATTTGTTAATAGATTCTACACATTCGTGCATTTCAAAAACTGTAAATGCACACTTTGAGCCTGAAACTTGTGTTAGCCATAGTTTTCAGTGGCAAAGCCCAAAGAGCCTTGAAGCGTGTTGAAATTACTGAAAGAACCACTTGCCACAGATAATTACCGAACACTTGGGTAAGAAGACACTTCACCATCTCACACCCCAGCAGGTACATGTTGCTCTCAACATGTGAAATTTTCAACAGGATTCAACCGTCAATGAAATTCAGTTCCTTTCAATGTTGAATCACACTGTATATTGAGTTTAGTTGAAAGAAAACTTACAAATCAAAATCTTTCACCGTATGGTTCCTGTTGATTAAAAGGTGAAAACTTACTTTTTTGCTCTGGGACCCATCCTCTATTGACGGCGTGTTATGTCCACAGAACAGTTCGTTTGCAGATGATAAATTACTGACCGGCACGCAATACCACTATCACCATAACCACACAGGCCATCATTCTGATTCTGTGTGAAACACAAATTTAATCTTTCGTCTATCCACCAAGGACCAATGATATTGGGCCTTCAAGGCCCAATATTTTAAGCCTTTTATTTCAAGCCTGGCCTCCTAACTGTGGTTACAAATTCTCTTTCTCTCAAGAGCTATGTAAACCTGAGGAGGCTCAAATGGGGGACTGAACCTGGGACCCAGGTTTCTAACCGCACACTATTCTTTACCAGGCACCCTTGTCATATGCACCAGAGTACTCCCTTGCTTTGTCTTGTGACCCAACGTCAAATGTGACCAAAGGTCAATAATGTGACCCCGAGTTCAAAGGTGACTTGGTCCAACCAATAAACACTATCAGGCTAATACTGAGACACTCTTATATGTTCACAGTACTACACCCGATCCATTTCCTCATTTCCAAAAACAAAGTCCAGCATTGTGCTAGAAATAAGAACTTTGCCAGGATGACCAGTGGCATAACAAGTCAATTTCTCACCACATTGTAACCACAGGGGTCATGACCCTGTGGATGAGAAAAGACCGGTTGTAGCATCCCAGAACTGTTAATTCTTATCAAAACAGTCATATTACTCACATTCTTTGGGAGAGACAATGTTAATATAATACTTTGATATACATATAACAAAACAAAACCCGATTGTCAAGAATTTCGTCAGACGTTAGGTAGGATTTCTTCATCACTATCGTCATGATCACTCCGTGAGGATGTCGTCCTTGCATCTTTGAGTAGCTCCTCGTCTTCTTCGTCATCGCGAAGATCCCCGTGTGGGAATTCAACCCATAAGGTTTCTTCTGAGTCCCAGAGGAAAGCTAATAGTAAAGGAAAGGAATTCAGGGAAATTATAGGGTATATTACACACATGACATTGAAATGCCCAAGTCCCTCACAAATTAACAAATACAGCGTTCACAACAGGCATGTTGTCATCTGCCATCTCCGTCATGGTTTTGATTGGGACCGAGGCACATTAGGTCAGCAACATGTGGGACACTACCCCAAAACATTGTCATCCAAGTTCATGGAAATCGATTCCACATAGTGGGCTACAGCAAGCATTTCATAATTATTACCATTTTTGGAAATGACCCTGATGACCTCTAATGACCTTTGACTACACATCGTGAAAGGTTACCTGTGGGCCACCCTATCCACCCAAGGACTATTAATGCAATGGCATGAAATGTGTGAATGATATGTGGAAACAGTGGGCAATTATGTTTAGGGTTAAATATTTTAACCAGACACACAATACCATATACACTATCTAAGCATCCCATTTGCCCCTCTAATTCAACAACACAAAAGTCTCAGCCGTAGAGAAAATTTTAGTTCTAACTGACCTCTTCATAAAACAAAAAAATAACTAGAATTTGCGTTCTTGGCTTTCACTACTCACTATAAATCAGAAGATATAAGCTGTTGGCGTGCTTAAAAAAAAACTTAACTTTAGTGACACCACCACACATACACAACACACACTCACAAACAATCCTACACACATACAACATAATGCAAATTGTCCTGTGGCCGCCCCAAATTTGGCTGGCGGCCCACCAAAATGTAGGACATTGTTGCCGTTCTCCGTTCCACATAATATAACTCACCTTGAATATGAATAAGCAGGAACATTTGAATAAGCAACCTGGTAGAAAGCTGGCGATCTTCCATATACCGCCGCCCTGTGCAAATTAATCAAAAAACAGTTGCTTTCACAGGATTGGGTGTATGATAAGAAAAACTTAATTGTAAAAGAAACAACATCTACTTGAATTTATATAACAAATATTGCCAATGAAAAGCCATTAAATGTTCAGTTGTGATTGATAATTCAGACCTGTGAGTGGGGTTTTTTGAAAAAGGAGCTGAAAATAGCTGAAATTTAGCATACAACTGAGGCAGAGGTCAAAACAACTGTAATACAGAAAGGCTAAAATTTTTTACTTTTGAGGCAAATAAAAATCTAAAATCCCGGGGCGTACTCAGTGGAAAAGGTAGGTACATGTGCCGCGATATGAAGCGTCACATCTTCACCCCTTACTATAACAATGGTCGTTTTTCCCACCAGCTATTATTTTGGGTCAGTTTTTGAGGCCCTTGCTATTAAATTGGTCAATTTAATGAATTTTTTGGTTGCAATTTACTACGAAAATGGGTCAATTTGTCTGATTTTCGGTAAACTCAATAACAATTGTTTGGCAACCACATTGAGCTAAACAAACACACATCACCCCTTGTAAGTGTCAGATGCACACAGCCCTATACAACTTACTGGATTGGTAAATAAATTTCAATTCTGTAAGAACACAATGCTGGCCTGTACTTTCCACAGCTACTTCCCACGCTGTTTGACAGTCTCAATTATTATGACAAAACCCGAATAAACAAAAAATGTCAACATCGACACACTTTTTGATACTAGTATAGATTATTATTCCACTCACTCATCCTGTGTAAATTTTTAACAAATTTCAATTGCAGGCAAATATGATTGTTCTTTAAAATCTAGTTTAGCCAACGTTATCTAATGGAGAATGTCATATACAGGGCCTATAAACATATAAATAATGACCTTTTTAGGCCTATAAGGCAAGATCCCCGCACTTGTTTTTCTGATTTTTTGCAGATGTAATACCGTGTTGTTCCTAAAAACGCCCTTCGCAATAAACGCCCCCGCGATTTTGGGATAAAACATTCCAAGAAAATGAGTTAAGCTTCCTAACACATGATTTAATGGCGGGACTGTCTATAATTTGTAAAGGGTTTTAATGAGTATGGAACTTTGACCTCGGTAGAACCTGTGCGAAAAGAGCATTGTCTGCTCTTTCTTTTGTATTATTGATAATAAAGCGAAAATATACATGTGTAAGGTGATTTTTGCGGATTATTGACTTCCTTTTTGGGACGTAAATAATGCCCCTTTTTTTGAAAAAAATGCAACTCGCCCCGGGGCGTTTATTATAACAATACCGTAACTCTAATCTACTTATATCAGTTGTCAAATTGTGTCGCCACTACTACTTAAAGTGCTCAAAATCAAAGAACGATTTTCATGGTCAAACAGCTGTGTTCGTGACCCCCTTATTTTTTTCACTTTCACTACTTACCGACTTCTTTTTATGGACGACATAACTAGTACACCTAAACTACAATGGCCTAGAACACCTATTACAGTAGACACTTCACTGTGTTTGGATTTTCTCTCCACCACCACCAATCCACGCTATTAGAGTCGGCCGCTTTTGGATTACTCCTTGTACAAAAAGATAAAACATGATCTCTCAATGGTCTATAAAAGATTGTCCACAATGTTTTGTGTACAAACATTTTTTTTTCTCTTGGTTAAAAGGTACTTGTTACGATGTATGTCTATTGTTCTCATACGGATATGATCACCTGGCACTTTCAAATATACAAAATACCTTTGCAATGTTAGAGGAAAAATGTCTTTTCTGTGGGACAACATTAAACTTATACCAGGTCTAAAGCTAGACCTTGATCTAACCTCCTTTGAGCATACGGGACCTTAGGCGTCGAAATGATTTGGTAATTCACGAGAGGCAGATGGCAGAAACTACCAACAAATATCCCTTGTGGCCTTAATACTTAACGCTTTAGCTGAGTCCGCATCTGCTGATGTGACCATCTCAAAATAATATTGACAGTGCTAGACTCAGAAGGAACTCGGATTATCCTCTGCAATAAAACAAATGAGAGAAATAACTGATGAGACACCATAAAGGACAAACTTATATTTAAGAAGAGTACCTTTAATACTGATACAAATTTATAACTTAGCCTATAAATAATCCTAGATGAAGGCAAAGGCTCTTCCACTTTTATTATAATGCAATTAAAATGGAACTCTCTACCTGATACATCAAAACCTCCAATTAATTCTGTTGTAAATCCTCAGTCAAATCTCTCAAATCCCAAGGCCATGGCTGATGGCAAGTCAATTTGTGATTTAAAGGAATTTGTTGGCGTAGATTTCCGGGCATGTATGGTGAGGTGTTTCCTAAGGTGGGGACGTGCCTGATGTTTTTCGTGGTCGCTGGGGTGTTCCTTGCGGGTAGGTCCGGGTTGTTCCGGCGGGTGTCGCGGCTGTACGGCGGTCGTGGGGGGTGCCATCTTTGTTCCCTGTGCTGTGTTTGCAGCGCCGCCGTGGTACCGGATCCTGAGGCCAGCGAAATATATCACACTGGCTTCGTTTTCTGTAGTGCGTGCGGCGTTGTGGATGTAGCGCGGGGAGTGGGAATGGCGGCTTCCATGATTGTTTTGCGTCCGTAGCAGTTGTCGGAGTATCTGGATTTTTTTTCGCGGGGAGTGCTCCGGTGGCCGTGGGGGCCGTCTGGTGCTCTTGTTTGGGGGGATTTCATTTATGTTTGTGGCCGATAATTTATTCCAATAAATTCCTTTAATTCAAACGAAATTCCTTGAATTCATAACTATTTTCACACTTCCCCTCCAGTTTAGTTTTCAGGATCTATTGAATTTTTCTCTTTTGAAAATTAACAAAATCTCATTTTATTACTTTGTATCGTACTGCTCGACTCCTTCTGGCATTGTCCCAGTCCCATTGCTTTTTAATTAAAATTATTTTGATGTTTTTTATCCATAATGTATTCAAAGTCTAGTATTTGTTATTTGTTCATCCCTGTGTTTCACTTGTGAGACCCCATGGAAATAACTGGTTAGAGTAGCTTGCTTTATGGGTTATCCTGGTTTCAATAATTCTGTTTCTTTGTAATTTTTAAATGTTTATTTTTTTTGTAATTGACATGTGCATTATGTATATATTTTATATTTCTGATGTAGTAAATGATGAACTGCACATAAAATCAATCAATCAATCATCAATCAGCGATTGGGAATATTAATTACAACACCTTTTGTAAAGTGAGTAACGACTATTCACATGCAGTTAAAGGGATTATTCATTGAATTGAAGTTCAAGAAAAACAAATATACATTTTCAATTGTTCAATAATTGGTAAACATATGTTCTCTAAACAAAGATTCATTTCCATAAACGTAAAATACTATTAGAAATATTAACTGGGATGAAGTTCCTCTTGTATTGATGTTGATATTGCTTGGAATATTTAGGAAAGATTTATTTTTGTACCGCCTGTGATGCTCATCACCCCGCCAGTCAGGGAAAACGTATGAACGGCTCTCAACCATAGGATCACTAGTGATTTCTGACTGTTTTGCAAAGACCGTGACTATTTTTTCCCTTCTAGATCTCATAAATTCTAATGATCCCCGATTGCATATGGCTAAACTTTTAATCGCAATACAGCAACAATATGCTCCCACTTATTTTAAAAGAGATTCTATTCTGCTTCTATTGCTGAAAATTTAACAACTCAACAAATTATGGTCTACTCTCAAACAGCTGTTACCTAACAAAGCATCATCTACTCCCAATTCTGTTAAGACTGATGATGGTTTCACATCTATAGCTAAAGATACACTTACTGCTTTTAAAGAAACTATTTCACTTCTGTTGGTTTTCTTCTCTTGCAGATAAATTTGATGATGCTCATAAAGGCAGACAGCACATCACCTACAATAATTTAAATCGTTCTTGTGATTCTATTTTCAGTTTCCTGTAATGTTTTTTTCTCCAAGTTTTGTTTATAAGCAAATCTGTGATAGGTCTAATATAAGTCTCCAGGATTTGATGCTTTCAGTGTAAAACCTTCTAACGCTTGCTGCTCTTATAATCAGCAGATTCTCTTCTTTTATTTGGCACAACCTTTCCTTACTACATCGTTTTTCCGACAGAATGGAAAAGCCAAAGTTACCCCCATTTTAAAACTGGTGACCAGTCGATGTGGGGAACTAATCGACCTCTTTCCGTTCTGCCACTTATTTCTAAATCATGAAAGACCTGTTACATTATTCGGTACCTTGTTGACAATGGCCTTCCTCTCTGCTAACCATCATTTTCGTGCTAATCATCCACAGATAACACTTTGCTTGATGTACTAGATTTTATTTTGAAAAATATGGATGAGGGTCTTGCAACAGGTTCACATTTTTCTTGACCTCAGAACGGCTTTGACTTTTTGACGGAGTTACCCATTTCCTCTTCTATTGGTAACTTTCACAATGGTATTACTGTCCGTGCCACTTACATGTTTCGATCTATCTCAATGACAGAACTCGGCAGTCATTCATTCTACTCTCTGCCTTGCAAATATCACATTGGAATCCCCCCAAGGCTCTATAACTTTGGCTCTCTTTTTATCAGTTATTGTCAATAATCTTTCAATAGTGTTCCTGTAAATGTACTATTATGCGGATGAACAACAACACTTCTTTGTACTTCAGACACCCCCACACACCTTGAATTTTGAACTTCATGCAAACTTAATCAAAAATTTCTAAATGTTTTGATGATAACAAACTCCACTTTGATGCCAATAAAAAACAAGTTTATGGGTATTGGTATTGGTACATGTCAGGTTCTCATAATTTTCAAAATGTTTCTCTGCACTGTAATAATGATACTATTGCAGGGTTGACCGTTTACAACTATCTTTGTGTAATTTTTTGATCCTCTGATGTCCTGGTTGATCATATCAATCAAATGTCTGCATGTACTTCTAACGTTGCCGTTAAATAATAAGACTTAAATATTATATTCCAAAAATCTCTTTTATGCTTGCAAATTCAATTGTCATGCCACATTTTTGGAACTATTGCTGCAGCCCTGTCTGGTCTAACTACATACTATCTTATGAATACACTACAAGTTCTTCAAATAGATTAGCTCGCATCATTTTATCAGCTGATATTAAAACTCCTGTTAAAGACTTGATGTGTACCTGGCAGTGGAACAAACTTAATGATCGTTGTATCCCCCTATGCTTATGCTTATTTTTTAATGCTTCAAAGGGTCTATTAGCCGCCAGGTTCCCATCTCCTCTCAGTTCACTGTTATGCACGCAGTTCATTTTAAGGGTACCAGAGAAGTCAAAAAACCACAAACTTTTGTATGAACCACCTTGTAACCTAAATGCAGGGAAATGTACGTTCCATATGAGTCTGAGCACCAAAATATGGAACAATCTTCCTTCAGTTATCTGCTGTAACTATAATACAATGATCTATCTCAGCTTAAAGCATCTACATTTGTAATCCACCTAACATATTTTTGTCACTAACTGTGATTTCTATATTTTTCATTTATAAACTCATTGCTTATTTTCTTTTGTTCTTGTTTAGTATTTTTTTATCTTATGTTAATTTCTGTATAAGTTCATTCTGTCCAATGTGTATATATGCCGGGCCTCCTTGGAAATCATTGCTCTTGTCATGAAGGGGCTCCCTGCCAAAGACAGTTTAAATAAAACTAAATACATAAAAATAGTGATTGCATAATGCACATTTAGACGAAACTAAAACCACCTAGGGATCGTAAATTACTGAAATAATTTTCGAAGCATACCTACCAATCTCCACCGGATCACATTGTAGTATTACTGTTGATACCACGTCTCCTGTGTCTTTCGGACACAAGACTGGGGTGGGCTTGTTTTATTCTATTTCGAGAACTCACAACCTGGAATTTTTAAATTTTGAAAAATAAAACAAATGGGGGTTATTATTTTTGACTAGGCGGTCCCCGGTTTAGAGATCAGATCACCTGGGTTTTCCGCATCACCCGTGGCTTGAATGACCGGCATCGACAATCGACCTCACCAAGTTTCATGTCATACACCACCTTAACCCATTTGATCTCCTTTTGAACCTTGACTGACCCCTGCTGACCTTTTATCCACTCACCAATACAAACTACAAACTAACTCGTTCATTCAGTAGGTCAGTTTTTCAGGAACGTGGCGCCCTCGGTCTCCCGAGAAAAATATACCCGGTCAACAGACCGAGGCGTCCAGACCACGTATTTTAAGTTATAGATTTGTTGTAAGCAGTGAACACTCTGATGTATCATTGAAGAATTTGCAATTCATGTGTCTTCTCTTTGCTTTTATATTTTCTCTGCAAGGGCGAGAGGCCTAAAAAAAAATTGTTTGTTGGCTAACATAGAAAAAAAAATAGGTAGTAGGTCGGAATTTTTTTTTTTTTTTTTTTTTTTTTTATGTTTCACATGTATACCAGATCCAAATACCTATGACACACATACACAAACCCAATGGCACATGGTCACTTTTTCTGTAAGACCATTATACCCGATGATCCTACCTTAAAAAAAACAAAAAAACTAAAAAATTAAAAATATTTGTTTTACGTGGTTTTTTTAAAACTTTTTTTTTGCACCAAAAAATAAAATATTTAGGGTCGGTAGTAAAAATAAGGGTTCGGTCGGTACGCAATCAAACAATTTTTTTTTAGGCCTAAGAGTAAGAACATAAATCGGTGTGAATGCAAGAAAATCATCAGTGCAATAGCTGCATTTGTCAGATGCCCACATCATAATATTATGCTGAATCCCTTGTCAGTAGCTCTTGAAATGGTGTCCCAGCTATCATAGCACTACCGATGTATCACATGGCACTATTGCACTTGTGACCTTCTTGCACCATATATGGAGGCATTATTTGATCTCAGCACCGTAACTACTGACCTCAGGGTCCATTCACACATAGAGTTTTTATCATGGTTAAAATATTTTGTCCAATCAGCTTCTTCTCGCATAAATATAATAATTAATTATGCATCTGTGGTGCAATAACCACAGTGCGATTAATCTCCTATCACCGCAACACGGGCAATACTCAAAAATATTGGGCATTTGGTCTGCAACTCGTCGGTCCAAGCAAATACTGTTTGTATTAGTTTTGTTGAAGCCATTTAAAAACTATTTTTGTCCAAGTCAGCTTCTTCTTGCATAATAATATAATTTGGATGTTTTTTTTTTTTGGCTGATACATAACATTATTGCCCCCGCCCAGACAATATCAGCTCGTCTTTGTGACTCGCCCCGCATATTTGATCTAGGCTCGGGCAATATTTCTGTTATCACCCAGCCATCCAAGTTATACAAGGCGACTCGTATTTACGCGCTGCAGACATATGTCCCCGTCGAATTTCACGATCACTAACACAAGAAATGCAACTTCAACACCCCACCCCTCCCAACACCCACCCCATTCCCGACACCCTGCAAAACCCACCCCCTCCCCAACCCCCCGAACACCAATCCTAACACCCCCAAACATCCGTCCCCCCTCCCAACACCCCCCACAGAACTCCCACACCCCCCCACCCAACACTCGCAACACCCACCCACCCCCCTTACACCCCTCACCCCCAAATCCCCGCAACACCCCACTCCCACCCAATACTCCATAACACGTTTCCCTTCCACAATACCCCGACCCCCCTCTCCTTCCCAACACCCTACAAACACTACACACCCCGCCACGACCCTAACCCCCTCCCACACTCACACCCACCAACCCCCCCTCCCCAACACTTCACCCCTCCCCAGCACCCCGCACACCCCTCCCTAAACACATGCAACACCCACTACCCCAACACACTCTGCAACACAACACCCCCTTGCAAACCCTAAAACCTGCCACACCCCATCCCTTCCCCCCACACCCTTGCCACCCCCACCCCTCCCAAAGCCCCCGCAATACCTACCCCCTCCCCTCCCCTCCCTACACCCCACCCCTCCCTATGGCATAGTAGGCCCATGTAGCGAAGGATTTTGCTTTCTGACGTACCGTTTCAGAGATAACAGCAATTTCCCGCATATTAAATTAGCTTCATTATGGGCATACCTACGCCGCATATATCACTCCCCAACAAACCCCACCCCCCTCCCCTATGGCATAGTAGTCTCATGTAGCGCAGGTATTTTGCATATCGACTACCATTTCAGAGATCATAAGCATTATGCATATTTATTAGCTCATTTGCAACCCAAGCCGCATATCTCCCATACTTCTCCATTGCAAAAAAGGTGGCCCGTATAGCTTTCATGCAGCGCAGAATTTGAGTACTAAATTTCAGTGTCAAAAATATAGCAATTGCGCTGATTTTGCATATTAATTAGCTCCTTTGCATATCTCAAATTGCCCAAAATACGCCCAAAATCTAATCGGGATTTCAACTCTTCCGCCCGCTTTGCTTCCACCATGGACAACGGGAAAATGGCAAAAAGTCATTATAACGCCTTACGGAACTCAGAAAATTGTACAACAGTCTTGTTAGGATAATTTTCATATATTATTCACATTTAGATAATTATCATATTTTACGCCCAAAATCTAATCAGGTCGAGAACTCCTCACCCCGCTTCTTTCCACCCAAGTTGCATCATTGTTGCCCTTAGGATCTCTAGATAAATCATATACACATGGGTTAACATTTTTATTCAGCATACGACGGACGGAACGGACGCTGCTCATTTTTTATAGTCCCTGTTCCGAACGCTATTTTCGGCGGGACAATAAGCATCATCAACAAAAAACCGAAAAGCGGAGCTCTGATCAGTGCAGTACCCATCAGCCTATATTTCTGGTTTATGTCAACATGACCATGTCTATATTTGGAATTTTTCTAGGCTGCCGTAACCCTCCACAAAATTTGGTTTTGGGCTCTTTTTTTTCCAAACATTGACCAAATTTGAAAAGTGTTTTAACCCTCAATCTATCATAATAAAGGTTAAAAAACCTGGAGCTATGAAAATCATCCTCTTCTTTAGTTTTTTACAATACCAGTAACTTGAAGATCCACCCTGGCAATATGAGAGTATGGAACTGACCATCGTACCTTTTAACCTTGTCAATGACTCTGACTCATCCACATAATGATGAAACTCCTATCACCTTGACACCTGAGTCCTGGTTTAAATCGACTTAAACTTTTCGAAAACCTGAAAAAAAGCCCAACGCAAACTGAACACACACATAAATACAACAAAAACCTAATCAAACGGAACCACCACATACATACGACATCATACGCTCTCCCAAAAATCCCCCTTCTGCTTCAAGCCAGGGATAAAATCGTCGTATTTTTCTTGTGAAATTATTAGTGACTTGACATGTCAAGTTTACTTTCTTGATTTATCACGGCCCCCCAAGAGTTTTCTTATTCTAAATATTTACAATCATAAAATCCTCACGACATCCGCACTGACTTAGCACATTGCAACAACAGAATATACTTCTACTATTATAACAAATCTCGTGTTATTAATATTTCCTATGGCTCTGTAAAAGCCGCCATCTGTCTTAGTTTGACAAACGGCAGCTTTTTTGCATGCATTATCGTTGTCTCCCTCAACCGCCGACGCTTTAGTGCCAAGGTTGATGTAGTACCTGTAGACAGAATGTTCGCCTGACACCTCTTCTCTGTCGTCTCCTTCAACAGTCCACACACTGGAAGAGAAAAGTTACGGAATACATAGAAAAGTTACGGGATACATAGAAAAGTTATGACATACATAAATGATTTGAAGTAGTAGAGCATCAACCAGGCTGACTCACTCCTAGCCTACCTTTGCCACCTTTGCTCAGGCTTAAAGTGAGTAAAGGTCCGTTCATACTTCCACTGCAATGCAGTGCAGTGCCGATATATCAATCACTTTCTACTGCAACTTGATGCAACCCACTGCAATGCAAGTTAAAATGAATTTAACTTTGTTGCAGTACTGCATTGCAGCATCTTGGGCGGAGACTGCTATTCGGGCAATGCAACGCACTGCACTACAGTGCAGTGGAAGTATGAACGGACCTTTACGGGTGGTTTTAAAAGCGCCTCACCTGATCGTAAGGACAATAGCTGCCATTTGTCAGAAATTCCCATCAACCATACTATCATGCCAAGTCTTTGGTCAGTGGCTCTTCAAATGGTTCTTCAGTTGCCTGAACAACCATTTCAAGAGCCACTAACTCAAGGAAAGATAAATTGAGTTATCCTAATACAAGGCAGCACACAGACTTACCATATGGCAGCTTTTGCACTTAAGATCTTATTATACGCACAAGACGAAATAATTTCCTGCGTTTCAGAGCAAACATACCTTACATCAAAAATTTCATTAGTATTTTGATGTGAGCAGTAGTTGCATGTATTACAATATACAAATATTGACTGCTCATGAGGGAAATGGTGCAAAATAACTACCTGAGGTGACTGGAGACCGTGGGCCTACTATTTCCCGAGACCAAAGGTCGAGGCAAAATAGTGGGCCCACGGTCTCCAGTTACCGAGGGGAGGTATTTTGCACCATTTCACGAATATAGGAGCAGTCAATATTTGTTTTATATAACATATAAAAATATTTATGTCATTTGCAAAACTTGCCAAGTCTCGTTCGAGATCAGCTGCCACCGCAACTCAAGCAAGGCTAGTCAGGCCCTACTCTGGTCATGGTTCAATCCAATCGCGGCTCTCTCCCACAAATTTCTCGAAATGCTCTAGATATGATTTGTTTTACAGTATACAGCATCAAAATTTCTCCATTTTGAGTAAAAAATTCAAAGGAAATTGTGAACATGCAAATATCGAGCAGAAGATATGATTGATGCAGTGTCAGAGGTCGGGTCGCTGATCGGGTCAGATCAATCACCGTGAGGCATGGGCGATGCAAGATACCAATGCAGGGAAAAAAGTTCCCATAAAAATGAACTATTTCCCCGTGACAGGGGAAATAGTAGTTTTTTTTATGGGAACTTTTTTCCCCTCCTGTGAAATTTTGGGGAAATAGGCTCAAATATTATGTCACGTGATAGAGTATCTACAATCAAATGACAGAAATATTTCTATGTGTTATATAATATCACAAGACTAGAGTGAAAAAAAAACAAAAAAACAACCTTGCCACACTAATCTTTCCTACAGATGCTGGATTAATCTTTCTGGACCAGAATGGGCTTTGGTTGCAGGTGGGTGGTGAAAGAGGGGACGACCAAAGAAGACATGGAAGAAGCAAGTGGAGGAAGAGAGTAGGAGGGTTGGGTTGACGATGGAGGATGCATTGAATCGGGCAAGGTGGAAGGAGAGAGTTAGGGCGATTGCTATGAGTGTGAGGTGAATCCAGCCACCCCCATTTTTACTACTACTACTACTACTAAAAGAGAAAGTAGTAGCTTTTTCAGACACCAAAATATTGATCACTTCTGGTAAATCTGGGGTTCTGGGAATGAGGCTATTAGTGATTGGGCCATGGACCTTAAACGCGGCCTATTGGCTGTTGATTTTTTGTAATGACAATCTAAGAACAAGGCTGTTCTCGAACCACAAGTCTCGCCTGCTTTTCGCGTATAGCTTGTAAGACAAAGAGTCCGCACACCAATCTGCAATGTACTAGTACGAGTGTTCCCAAAGAAGCATGTGCAAGCAATACAGTGGAGAATTGCGATTATCCCCCCTCCCAACACCCACCCTGCCCCCCAACAACCCCCCGCAACACCCCACTTGTTGTCTCCCTTCACCAAACCCCGCAACAACCCCACTCCCCTCCCCACCCCCCCGCAACACCCCACCCTCCACAACCCCACACCACAATACCTACCATCCTCCCCACGTCCCTCCCCAACCCCCCCCCAACCCCACCCCGTCACCACCCGCATTGCTCCTCCCCAATTCCCCACCCAGACCTACCCCTCCCCCAATACCTCAGCCCCCTTCCCACACACACGCCCCCATGCACCACACCCCAGGCCCCTCCCCCACACCATGCAACACCCCACCCTCCCCCCCCACCCCTCAACACCCCACTCCCCTCCCCCCACCCCCCTCAACACCCAACTCCCCTCCCCCAACACAAACCCGAGCACCACAGCCCCAACTTCCCCCAAACACCCCCACCCCATGTCCCACCCACACTTCGAACACCACCCCCGGCCCGTCCCCAACCCCACCGAGTTCCACCCACCACCACGCAAAGCACCCCACCCTTACACCTCGCACCCCACACCCCTGTCCACTCCCCCCACCGAAGAGTGACAACACCCGTCCCCGGCGCACCGCCCCCTCCCCCCCCACCCACCATCCCCCCCCCCTCCAACCCTTTCCCAGACCCCACACATGCGAACAACATGCAACACCCCATCCCCTCGCCAACACCCTTCAACACCCCACCCCCTCCCCAACACCCCTAAAACAACCACCACCACCCCAGGCTCTACCCCCAATAATCCCCCCACACCCCCCTCCTCACCCCACAACCCTCCCGCAACCCCCCAATCAACCCCCTACCGCCTCTCTCCCCACCACCCACTAACCCCCCCGTTCCCACAACCCCCCAACCCCCCGTCCCCACCACGCTCGCTCCCAGCACCCGACCCCTACCAAACACCCCAGCAACCCCCCCTTCCATCCTCAACACCCCACCACCCAGAGGGTCCCAACCACCACCCCTTCAACACGCCCATCCCCTCCCACCCCCCCCCTCAACCCCCAACCCCCTCCCCCTCACCCCCGTCCACCCCCCACCCTCCCCCCACCCACCCCTCGATCACCTCAACAACCCATTCCAACCCAACCCCCCCCCCTCCCAACTCGCCCCATTGCCCCCCCACCCTTCCACATCATTCAGCCCGCCTCCCCCATGTGCCCTCATCCGCCCAACCCCAGCACCCACCCACCCACACGCAACCACTTCACCCCCCCCTCCCCCCAGACACTCCTCCTCACCACCACCCCTCAACCCCCCCCTCACCCCCACCCCAGCCTCGCAGTCCCCGACGCCCCTCACACAACCCATCCCTCAACCCACCTCCCCCCCTTCCAGTGTACCCCAACACCCTTCCACCCCCCCCTCCCTCACCACACCCCCCATTGCCCCGCCCCAGTCCCTCCCTCCACCCCAACCCCCTTCGAACCCTCACCGCGCATACCCCGCTCTATCCCTTCCCCCACCGCCCACTCCCCGCACTCCCCCTCGCCCAACACCCATCCATCCACGCATCAACCCCCCCCCGCCCTCCCCCTCCCCACCCCCCCCTCCTCCCCCCCTCCCCACCTCCCGGCATCCGCCACCTCCCCCACCCCCCTCCCCCTCCGTCCCCCACCAAAACGACCCACCCCCCCCATCTCCCCGCCTCACACCCCCACTCCCCGTTCCGACCCAACGCCCCCATACCACGCCACCCGTGTGACGCACCCTCCCACCACCCATGCCCCTCGCCCTCAAGAAGCCCCAACCCCCCCTCCCGGCCTCAACCCCCCCCCCCCCTCGGCCCCTCCCCCTCCCCCCCCTTCCCCCGCTCGCTCCCCCCCGCCCCTCTCCCCCCTCCCCCCTCCGACCCCCCATCCCGCCCTCCCCCCGCACCGCCATCCCCCCTCCCCCCCCCTCCCGTCTCCGTTCCCCCCCCCAACCCTCACAGGGCCTAGTCGCCCCCCCTCCCCCTCCCCCTGGCCGCCCCCACTCCAGGTGAGCCCACCCCCCCCTCCGCCCCCCCAGGCATCCACCCTCCCCCTCCCGCAAAAGTCCCGAGAGAGGAAAATACCACGCAACTTGGCGGAATAGGCCCCCCATCCCCCCCGGCCACCCTACCCCCTCACCCCCCCCGCCGCTCCCCATCCCCCCCCCCTCTCCCCCTCCCGACCCCTTCGCCCCCCCCTTCCCTCCCCCCCACAGGAATTAGCAGCCCCCACCGACCCGCCGCACACGACCAAAGACTGACACGCAATCCCTTCGCCACCCCCGCCCTCCCCCGGTCCCCCCCCCCACCTACCCCCCCGGGAAGTCCTCCCCTCTCCCCCTCTTCCCCCAGCCCTCCCCCCCCCTCCGCCGGGTCGCACCTCCCCTTCCCCCCCCCCCCCGCCCCCCCCGAGCTCCCCCCGCCCCGCCCTCCGAGGGGGCCCCCCCCAGCGGAGGGAGTTCCCGCCCTCCCCCCCCCATCCAGCGCGCGCCCGGAGTCGAACGCCACTCCCCCCCCTTCCCCCGCCGCCAACCTCCCTCACCCCCCCCCCCCCTCCGGGCACTATCCCCGCCTGCCCGCCCACCCCCCGAACGCCTCCCCCACCCCCCGCCGGACGGCAGCCCGTTCCCGACCCCTATCACGGCCACCTCTCAACTCCACCCCACGAGCCTGCAGCGCCCCCTGCTCGCCACCACCCCACTGCTCCCAACAACCCACCCCCGCTCCCAACCCCCCCCTGCTCCCATGTACGCACAATCTTGCATATCCAATGTACTGTTTTCAGCTATACGCAATTACGTCCATATTTAATTAGGTCAAGTGCATCACAACTGCCCCTTTAATTGCCCACATGCACTTTGCACCGCAAATCACCTTGCTTCACACAAAAGATGAATGCCAGACGAGTCCTCATGTAGTGAAGAATTTTGCCTATACGATGTACCATTTCAGCGAACAGCAATTACTGCATATTTAATTAGCTCATTTATACATACCTAAGCCGGCATATATAATACACTTTCAAATGGCAAAAAAGATGCGCACCATGATAGTTTTTCATGCAGCGAAGGATGTTTGTGTCTCCGATTTTACCGTTTACAAATTATTACCTGATTTTTGCATATTTAATAGCTCATTTGCCTACTTAATTTGGCCCGAAAAAGACCCAAATCTAAATCAGTCCCGAAGTCTTCAGCCCGCCGCTTTCTTTTCCCTAAAGTTACAATCATATACAAACGCCTTACAGAACTCCCTAGATAACTTGCACAAAACTTTTTTTTCTGAAATTCATGCAAATTCGACACTTAATTAGCATATTTTAACACATTTACAACCCAAAAATGCCACTTTGACCGAATTTATGATTCACAGACAAAAGATGCATGGCAATAGTATTCCTTTCATGTAGCGAAGGAACTTTTGCCTTTCCGTTGTACTTTTTCAGAGATACAGTAATTACTCATATTTATTATACTCCTTTGCATACCTGCCCGCATAGATCACCCTTTCAAATTGCAAAAAAGATGGGCAACCATGGTAAGGCTTTCATGCAGTGAAAAGTAATTTTTGTGTAGCCGATGTACCGTTTAAAAAAATTATATCACCTTACGCTGATTTTTGCATATTATTAGCTCATTTGCCATACTTAATTTGCCCGAAAATACGACCACTCTAATCAGTTCGAGAACTCTCCAGCCCAGCCGGCCCAGCTCCCTTCCACCACGTTTTACAACACATCCTTATACGCCTTAACGAAACTCCTGAAACTTGTACACAGCCTTGCTGGAAATTTTTCGTAAATTATGCAAATTAGATACTTAATTTTAGCATATTTTAACGCCCAAATCTAATCAGGGTCGAGAACTCATGGACCCCCCCCGCTTCTTTCCCCCAAGTTACATACAAAAAACAAACCCTTCGTAGCCCTTAGCCTGAACTCCCCGATAAATCGGTACCCCGCCGGTTAACACGGACTGCAGAGCAGACGACAGCAAGGACAACATACGGACGTACACGGACAGAACAGACAGAAAAGTATTACTAAGTCTCGGCCGAACAAAGTTCAGGCGAGACAAAAGTGAATATGTTAAAGAATCCGTGTGATTCCGCCAATCAGAAAATTAACTAGTTCTTGCATGCCCTTACTCATAATACCAAACTGCTTAATTTGGAAACCTTACCATGTTACACTTGTAGCAGAATATGACAGAAACAAAAAGTTACATAAAGCTTCAAGCAGCTACCCACATATTATCCTCTACAGCACTACACATTCACTCACCCTCTATCTATTAGCGGATTGATGTCTATTGTTTTATCTGTCTCTGTATCCTGAATTTTCCCGTTCTTTTCTTTTACTGCCATCCTGCAAGGAAAAAATATACAAAACAAATCATTTCTTGATTTGCACTACTTCATTCTTCACAATGAGTTACTGTTTAACATGTAGAAATGTTTGCGTATTCATTCTATCACCAAAGAGTTCAAGATACTAAACTAAAAGGTATAGACAAATCCAACCAGCGAATTGATGGTCAGAATAGACCTTTCCAAATGAACAACGGGAATGTTCGGCGCAAAATACAATGTACGCGAGCGTCCTTATACGCTCGCGTAATTTCACAACCATTTTCCAGTGACGCACATTACGCAAAGGTGAAATACGCTTAATGCTCTGCCCAACAGTTACGTGTGATAACCCGTTAGGATGCTTATCGGGGTCATCATGTTTGGTAAACTTTGTTTTGAAAAGGTCTATTGATCCGTCATTACTGGAGGCATCCAACCTAAAATCTTTCCAATTCTTTTGGAACAAAATCCTTCCCACTCCCATTCCCTCCATCTCTTCCCCCAAGAAAATCAGTCATTTGATCCTAATTTTGGCATAACTACACTACACCCTTTGCATCTACTCTGTATTGTATACTTTATTCCATTAACAGAATAAAGTACATGATAAAGAATAGATGGGAAGGGTATAATATAATTATGCCCTAATTGTTCTGCCATGTGATGAGAAGACCCTGGGGTTACTCAACACATATGACCATATGGAGACATGTCACAAATATGGGTCTCATTTTCAATCATCTGGTATATGAAAGAACCTTCTTTTTTATAGAAACGGGTCACTTTTTCCATAATTTTCCAAATTTGTTGGGAAATTAAGCAAATTTTACTCCATCGGGAGCCAAAATTTTCTGATTTTTCTAAAACTGTCGAAATTTTGAGAAAAAAATGGCAAATTTGTGTTGTGTTAAATTTGGCACAAAACCTATATATATATGAGCTGGTATAGCCATGGGTACTTTTTTTCAGCAAAAATTGGTTTAGATATAGGTCCTACTTCCAGACTCTCAGGTCCGTAAGCACAAAAAGTTAAACCAGGTTTAAAGTTAGGCCTGGTCCAAGTCAAAATTAGTTTTGTCAACATTTTAGTTTTTCACATTTTCTTCATAAAGTAACTGGCATATTTCAAAGATTAAATGTAAATTTCAAAATAAATACAAAATACCTCATGTCAGTGCAACTCTTTTTTGCATACGGACCTCAGCGGCATGTCCCTACCCAAAACAAACTTGAGAAAACCCCAAGAAAAATGGATACGATGAAACTACGCTCTGGCATCTAAGGACAATTAATCATAATTAACTAAATCAAAAGGGGAGAAAACATTATCAACAATAAGAAGAATCTCACCTTTCTTCTGGGCAGGCTACCTTGGATTCCCACAGGAAGGTAAAATCACAAGCAATGTGCTCTTTACTGTCACACTGTCAAAGGCAAAATGGAAAACAAAAACAAATATTTAGAGTTATAAACAATATGGAAAGAATTGTGTAGTGTGCCACCCACCCTATGAATTTGGCAGCTCAACAGCATAAAATGCAGGTGAAGGGATGCGGTGGCCAGAATTCATCAACAATATTCAATTAGCTCTCTTCACACACAAAAAATACATGTAGGGGGCATTACTATGTGTTTCTGAGCCATTCTTCGGGAAGTCACACCCATGACCAAACTTTATTTTCTCCCCAGACAAAACAACCATTCTAGCGAAAACTGGAATTGCAATTTTTGGTTCTATGTTAGAAGAACAGAGAAGGGCCATTTTTCGGGATAACTGTACGTTGACGTCACAAATCCCGTATTCAGTCATTGTGTTACTTTGCCAGGCAAGAGAGTTCTTTCTGATCCCAAGATGAGAGCAAAAACACACAAAGATAGACTACTTAATGGTAGATCAGGCTTCCGACTTTCTTTGCAAACTAAAAATAATGCACTTCAGTATGGGGACTTCCTCTGTGAACTCGCCCCCGCAGGCGTTAAGGCGTCTCCCTCTGTGAGCCTCATGGTAATATTGGGGTTGGAGGAGGCACCTACATGGTGGACAAAAAATTTAGTGTTGAATAAAGTTTGAGAAATACATAATCTGGCTAAATACCAAGTATAATTTTATTAGTAGTAGTAGTACTTTTTTTTTTAGTGTAAGAATGTATCCCACCATGAGCCAATCTGTATTCATTCAAGGGTAAAACTGAAACTTCAACTTGTCCACTATACTTTGGTTAAGACCTTTAGTAATAGGAAATTCCAAGTTTTAAATCCGGTTTGTGCCCGTAAACGGGGGTGGCCGGATCCCTCACACTCGTAGCAATGCCCTTATCCCCTTCCTCCACTTCACCCGATTCAATGCATCCTCCATTCTCTAACTTAAACTTCCTTACTCTCCTCTTCACTTGCTTCTCCAAGTCTTTCTTTGGAATCCTCTTCGCAACTCCCACATCAACCTCAAAAAACCTTTTTAAAACATGCTCATCCATCATTGCATCAGCATGTGCCCATACCAAACCCATTCAAATTCACAGCAATGTGGGAACAAATTGTGTCATAGTTGTGCAATTGCAACCATTGTTGTCTATCTAGCAATATGGGACTAAGATTGTCTAGTCCACACCACTTTGGACCAAGTTATATATCTTTGCAACAATTTGGAACCAAATAGGTCATTGTGCAAAGCAAATTGGGATCAATTATGCCATTCAAAACAATTTGGGACCAACTGTGTCATATTCAAAGTATTTTGTCCCAGTAATGTAATATTCCACGGCAGCTTTGGAGAATTGTGTCAAATTCACAACAATTGAGGCGCCAGCTGTCATATTCCCAGTTAATTTAATAGGTCCAGGAACTTTAGCTCTGCTAACCAGAAGGTGGAATGGAAATAAATAAGCCATGGCTGATTTTTTCAGGATAGTTTTCTAGGTGTGAGGAGCAACTATCAAAAGTCCCAAAGAGTCCCCCTTGTGCTAATTAAGGACTAAAGGGGGTGTAAGGTTTATACAGGGGTGGTAAAAAATCTTCAAAAATTGATTCAAATGAGCTAAATCTTGTAGTCTTCTAATCGCACTATTGAAGAAAAGGTTACAGTTGCCTAACTTGACACTTGGCCAACAAATGTTTAAAATGTCAAAGTTTGGGCAAATTTTTAAACAATCCAATTTCAATAAACTATTACAAATTGCTGGTAATGTTGTACGGTCATATTAAGTGACAAAATAATCCCCTCCATCTACATCTTTTAAATATGACCTTATAGGGAAGGCCGTGACCTTTTTTTCCCCCCCCCATAGACTATAGTATTCTGCCATATGAGATGAACATGTGGACACACTTTTGAAAAAAGAATCAGAGCATTCTGGAACCTTTACCCCCCAGTAAGACCTCCTTGAACAGTTATTTCCATATAGATTAATTAATCCATTAAAAAAACCGTAATATGGCAAACTATACCTTTTTAATCCTTATGCGCATGACACAAAATGACGGTAACATTTTAACACAATTGGAACATTTTAAAATTTTGCCCCTGTACACACTTTTACCATTATTCAACAATTAGCACAGGAGCAAAAAACTTGGGGCAAGTAGATATGTTGTGCTTCGCAAAACATTAGGACCCATATCCAAAATTCAGCTATGGTTTTATTTCTGGGTGTTTTCTTATCATGGACTATAAGACCAATTGGGAACCACATGAATAGATATGTAATTGTTTTTTTTGTGTTGTTGTTGATATGGTTGCTGTTGTTGCTGTATGTGGTTGTTATTGTATGACAAAGTAAACAGCATTGCTGCTGTTGAGACGGATGATGGATGATGATGCTGATGCCGAGATGAACTACAACAGCATTTACCATATGCACTCAGTGCGGGTATAAACCATCCCTAATCACAATCCCACAGTGTATCTGGCTTTGCCTGCACATGGCAGTTACTGTGGACAACCATCTGGCGTGTTGTTAAGCTGGTTGGCAAGAGATTCATGTCGTAAGTGCTGAAAGAAAAAATTCTAATTGTGTCAAAAATTGCGAATTTTTGTCATTTTTTCTAGATATTAGTCAAGGCAGTGTGTGGTCCAGTGGATAAAAGCGCCCGGCCCACACTCCAAAGGTTGTGAGTTCGAGCCCCCACTAGTAGCCAATGGGCTTTGTAATGGAGGAAGTACTTTTACCTCAATTACTCCTCTCAACCAGGTGCATAAATGGGTACTGGCATTATTTAATGTTGGAAGGTAAAAAACTCAAGTAGAGGAGGTTATAGTGATTCCTCTACAGCAACATTATATGGGATGAAAAAAAAATGGGCACTGTGTTCCTGTATACAATGGTCGTCCTTTTACTTAAGTCAAGTATAATAGCTGAAGAAAATTAAGGGAGACTGAGGGCAAATTGTTCGATTTAGTGATATTATAGTTTACTGAAAGATATCTAAAAAATACTGCAATTTGCAACATCCCCTGCAAGATGGCGTCTGGAACATGACCTCAGATGACATTTGACCTTGTGCAATTACCTTTGACACCATCCACATATGAAGGAACCCCTATTGTACCTTAACCCCAAGTCTGGTTTAAATCCGACTTCCACATTTCGAAGGAGACACAAAAAACGAAAACCTAACCAAACTGGAACACACACATACACATACAGACTTGCACACCCTCGCAATATCCCCCTCTGCTTTTCAAGCCAGGGGGATAAAAACAGCTTCTACCCATCAATGCTTCACTTTCTCTGGCCAGGATTGCAGATTAACTCAGACATTGAGTTAAGTCATGACTAAAGTCATTTTTATTTCTAAAGGGACTGACTCAAGTCACTTGCCTCAATTTTCTACAACGACATTGTACAGTGACTCGACTGACGAACTTGACTAAAAAAACAATCTACATGACTTGACTCAACTTGAATTTTGATGACTCAACTAGAGCTCTGGCATATTTTTGTGACATTTTGCAATCTATCATGCCCATTTCATAACCCATTGCCGCTCATCCAATCACAAATCCTTGTCCCAATTGGCAAAGTCTTCCCTTTCCAACACAAGATCGCATTCATACAAACTGCAAGTCATCCATCCAAAATCGCAAGTCCCCCACCCAAATCTCAAATCGCTCATCCAAATTTCAAGTTGCCCATTCAAAACCATGTCGGGTCACTACAGTCTGATTAATAATTTGTTGGACAGAATCGAACACACGCGAGCGTGGACAGCGTGAGCCAGGATGAATATCGCACCTTGTTTCGCGATGCGTAATTGGTCGAAGAATGCGCCGAACCTACGCTTAGCTTGTTGCGCTTACACAAGGTGTGCGTATCTCCTGTCCAAGTAATTATTAATCCCACTATAGGTAAGACGTATCTTCATTGACTTACTTTTTCTTTGAATCTTGGAACTGCCAGCTGCCCGTTATTTGAGAGAGAGGCTGTAAGTCGTATATTTTGCCACGGTAACTGAGGTCACAGGGCATGGTCATTGGTGGACATGCCAAGGATGTAGACCACTGGAACACATAGTGGCAACTATGGTCAACCTGAAAAGAAACGAAAACACAAATTTGAATTTGCTCCGGATTAGCTCTAAAGCATGCAAAATTTAATTTCAATTTAATTACAAAAGATCACAGGTCAAATATCTATAATAGCCACATCAGACGGTACGATGGATCCATTTCATAAAAGAATTTTGCAAATTGATATGCTCGAGCAAGATGGTTTGTGTCCTGCACACACCCGTGCTGTAACCCAAAGTCCAAAATTGAAATATCAATAAGCACCCTAAACTCTTCAGATGTACAGCTGTAATAATTCTGACATTTGAACGTGTTATTATGTTTCGTTCAAAATCTACCTGGGTACCCATGGTAATTTTTGGGCGAGTACCCAAAGTAATTTTTGGGCGGGTACCCGAAACACACAATTAAGCACCAACTGACTTCACATGAATCCTTTTTACAAGATTCCTTTTACTTACCATTTTTTCACACAACTTTTATCATCATTTATTGGAACTAGCAAACTTGAATACATATTACATTAAAATATCAGCAGTACCTGTATACATGGCCCAAATTTGCATCTTTATTAAAGTTCAATCACCCTCCGAACACCATCCCTAAGGGTACTGTAAAGGGAGTGTTATTTTGGAGTTTTATGGATCATGGGGTAATTATTTTCAGTATGTCAAGTTCTAGACTGTCAATATAGTAACAGATTGTAGAAGGTGTGTAGAAATTAAATTATTTTAAATTTAAAACATGACATATACCGGGTAACTCATATGTAATAATCAGTCCCAGATATTTGTCAAACAAAAATTTGAAACTGCTCTTACACTGGAGTTGACTCTCCAACTCGAATGATTCCAGAAAAAATCTTGCTAAATAACATATTACACACTTATAATTGTTTGTCAAGATTTTGTGATTATGTGCCCAATGGCAACATTAAAATATAGGTTTTATTGGCTCCCTGCTCCGTATTTATTGTTATTTTCACCTTGAAAATATTTTTTATCTGTATTTATTGTTATTTTCACCTGGAAATATTTTTCACACTTCAGTTTGGCAAACTGGGGTCAAATATTGAACTCTGTCATAAAAGCTTTGTGAAATAAACCCCATACATCAGTAATGCATAATTTTACCCCAATAGTCTTACCCCAATACATCAGTATTGGGGTAAAATAATTTTACCCCAATACATCAGTAATAATATTTATTCAAATTACTTGCTAGTACCCCGACACATGCACTCACATACTCATACTCTAGGAGATAAGTGGGTTTAATCAAAATTTTTGGTGCAGAAGGTTTGAGTGGCTTATTTTATGTAAAATGGGGCGTAGATTCCAAAAAAAGCAGTCTTATTGACCGTACTCAAGACATTTTTGTGATATTGGCCATTTTTTGACTAAAAATCATATAAAATTCATATTTTTACTTTTGGGTGTTTTGACTAGCGTAATTTATGTAAAAAGGGTCACTGATCATAATAAAAGCAGTCTTATTGGCTGTTTGTGAGATTTTTAGGTGATTTTCATCCTTTTTTGGCCAAAAAATAGCTTATTTTGGTCAAAAATCATATTTTTACTTTTGGGTGCTCTGACAAACGAATCTAATGTAAAAATGGGTACTGATTTAAAAAAATAATCTTAATTGACTGTACTGAACACAATTTTGACATGTGCACACTCACACACATGTGCAACACTTACACACATGTGCACACTTACGCACACTTACACACATGTGCAAGCATGTACACATGTGCATGTACACACGCACAGTGCACGAAAACATTAACCCCACAAATGCTACCAGACAATTCATCGTAGTGGAACTTACATGATATTTTCAGTAAATCAGCAACATGGTAAGAATGTTGATAGTACTACAGCTTAAATATTTGTAAGCTACATTTCAATTGGTCATTGAAATGAATAATGATGTAATTAGCCAATCAGAAATGCTGTATGAAAGGCAGGCAGTGCTTGGGAGGTAAAATCACATCTTCAACTTACCGAGAAGAAAGCTGGGTCTTCTTCCTTGCCATTCTCTGAACACTTGAACAAAATGGTGGTTTGTCTCTTGTCATTGTCACCTAAGAAAAATATCAAAATATTCAGTTTAAAAGAACATTGCACAATTTCATGGAGCCTGGATTTATCTTGAAGATCTTCCATTCTCTTGAAATGTTGTAATATCATTGAGAACAATAGCGATATAACAATACACCACTTGAAGACGAGTTCAATCCACTGATGTAGAGCACGTTAGAATAAGAGGCCATGTGTTTTGAACTGGTAGTCTGATAGGGTGGAGCCGTGACACGGACACCATATTTTTGGATGTTTTTGTACAATTTTAATTCACATCTTGATACCTACATAGACAAAATACATATCAAATTAAAGCTCTTGGTAAGATCTCTAAAACGACACTTTAAGTATGCGTATAGCATGTAAACTTCTTTAGTTATGAGCATTTAAGTAAAAAAATGACAGGGTGGAGCTGAGGCTCCCACGCGGAGGCTCCCACGTGGTAAATTTGGAATAACAATCACTAGTTTACTAATAAGATGTCGTTGTCCTAAATTTAATCAAATCAGTTTATTTGAAGTTTATTAGATCATTGGCATTGATTAAATATGGAAATAACTGAATATATTAAGTACTTGGCAACTGAATACAGTAAAATGTTGGACCCTCAAAATGGAAAATAGATCACAGTCAAAACAGCGAAATATGATGCGATGAAATTTGTGATGGTATATATTCTGCTTTGTTGATGTGCACTGGTTGGGAAAATTAATCTTCACATAAAGATACTTAAGTAAAACTTAACACTTATAAATGACAGACACTTATTTTAAAATGTAAAGGTAGCTGTAACAATTTGCACTAAAAAATTAAAGCAATGAAGAATATCTTGGCCTTGGCAAAAGTAGCTATACACAACCACCGGGGATGGTTGTTTTATGAGAAACTTATGAAGAAAGTCACAGTGCCCAAGGAAAGCACTTGTAATGTGGGTGTGGATTTACAAGCACAAGAAAATCACCACAGTTGTACCTCTAAGTCATATATGAATGCGACATCATGTGTGTCATTTCCATGTAACTTCAAGACTCTCTTTAAGCTACCCCTTATTGTATAAAAGGTCAAGCTCTAGAAATTGGTTTAATTTTCATTAATCAATCAGCTTTAAAACACTATACATGTTTTTGTGCAATTTGTGCTGGATAACATTAATTCTATTCATTACTTTGTAAAATTTGAAAAAAAATGTACATTTTCATACATGTCGACAAGATGTTTGTGCCACAGATAATCTATAGCAGGTACCATAATAAAAGTATACATTTTTGGAAAGCTCTAGCTCTGTAGAGTTCAAATATGATGTCTTTTTTGTTGTGGGGTATAAGATGAAAACATAAAGTTCGCATGAAGTTCAGAATTTTTTTCCTGAAAAATCTCACATTCTACTTGCAATTTCTATCTAACCATTAACCCCATATGAAAAACAATGTCATTTTTGGATTCCTTGTGAAATTTCCTTTCAGAATATGTATACTTTTTCTATGGTAGCATACATGATTATTGAAATAATTAATTTCAAACGACAATTGGCATATTTCTCGGAATTCAAAAAGTTAAATTTTTGTGTCACACGAAAATCTACCAGTTCAAAACACGTGGCCAAGACCGTTACCAGGTCAACTGGCTCATGCTAAATTTGGTACGAGCCACTGATTACATTGATCACAACACAAATCCTATGGCATATCATAATTCGGAACAGGTGCATGAGCCAAGGCTTGAACCAGTAACCAATGGATACTAATGTGCACTACATCAGCGAATATTGTTATAGCAAGCAAGGCATTACACCGGTACAACTGAAGCACTATCATTGACCGTACTTACCATGAGGACATGGCGATCCGTCTTTGTACGTCACTTTGAGCATGTGTCCTTCGAAGGAGAATTCTTGCGATTCTAGCGAGCCCAAAGACCTAAAATCAGTGCCTTCCTTTTTACAAACGGCAGCATCAGTGCAATCCCCTTGGGCATTTTCTACATCGTTACACAGATGCAGCATGTACTGACCAGAACCGGGAACCATTGTCTGCAATGGAGGCAAAATTGTTTTGAAAAAGAACATTTTAGCAAAAAAAATCATTAAGGGTCTGTGAAATGTACGTCCACTTCAGTCAGGTCTAGAGGCTTCTGCATAAAATTATGTTACAGTTGTATACATTTTCTCAGTAAAGTCCGGAATAAGAAAGCACCATCATCTGCTAATGCAATATTTCCAGTTGATTGCCGACTGGGCATAAATGTCATTCTCAATGCGCTTGAAAGACGTCTGATTGATTTAGACACAGCAGCTGGCAATGTCTCACTGTGCATCAATTACACTAACATTCAGGTCACACACTGCTCCCATATAAAAAACAAGGACATTCTTCCCAATTCCCCAAAAAAATTGAAAATCTGTGGAATTTTTTGTATAAATGGTTCCTTTACCCACCTGAAAATGTTGTTTAGCAAAAAAGTAAAAAAAATAAAAAAAATAAATATATTTTTTTAAACTTTGTATTAAAAAAAAGATGATCAACTTTGTATAGACACCTACTAAAGTCTTTGCAAGGACTATTTGAACAATGACCAATTGGAACCAATAGCTCAGGCAGGATAGGTCGCTGCTGTTGATTTTGAAAGTCATACGACAGGTTGACCAATTGTAAATGTCAAATACTACGGTTAGGTTCCTTTAACCCACATAATTTCTTGTACTGTTGTCCATGCTGTGTGCTCAAAAGCGCATTACGGCCGGATTGGTACAAAATTAACTAGAGTTTGGAGTAGTTCTTAAAGGAAATATGGCAAGGTCCGCAACTTTACATTTTACACTCATTGAAAAACCAGGGAAAGGGACCCGTCCGCCGAAATTGGAAATCTTCGGTGAAAGGATTTTCAGCGAACAAGATTTTAGAAAGAGCTCAACATCAGCTTATTAATGAACGGATCAGACAGATTTATGCCACCTTGAATTCTGTCAAATCGCAAAGTTCTGACCTGACGAACGTTATTTGTGAAGTACCGGTGGATGTTTACCGGAGGAAGTAAAGAACTGGGCAGTGCAGGCATAACACGCCGAGTATAACATCTGCAGGTCAAGACAACAACGCAAATTCCAACGTGTTTCGTCGAATGATAAACAGACTAAAAAGGACAGCAAACATGGTCCCATAGTACAAGTCACCGCTCAGGAGAGAAAACAAGTGACGGACAGATGGGTCATTAATAAATCTGACAAAGTTTCTAACGGACTCGGAACGTTCGGTGCTACAAAAGGATTGAATTTCGCGGTAAGTCCAACTCGCGTCCCGGTTGTTGAATTCATCACCGGCATTGAGAGCGCGGTTAAGCTTATCGGTACCGATTATGACGAGCTGATCGTCTTAGTTAGGACTGTGTTGACATCTTAGAGAATGCCAAAATCCCGGAAAGTAATGTTACTAAACAGGAGCGAGCTGCACTTCGTGATCTTAAATCTGATGAGACTATTACCATCCCTCCCTGCAGACAAGGGGAGATCTACTGTGATTCTAAACACAAGCACTTATAAGGAGAAGGCCAATGACCTTTTGAAGGATGATAAGACCTATCTAAGTTTAAGAAGATCCTACAGCCAAATACCGAACTAAGTTAGTGGATAAACTGAAAGCTTCAAAGATGAAAGGTTATTGATTGGAGTTATACAACAGTATATCCTACGACTCACATTGTGCCCAAGTTTTACGGCCTACCAAAGGTGCATAAACTGTCTTGCCCCTTAAGACCTATAGTGGCGAGCCGAGGTTCCATCACTTATGACACTGCCAAGTATGTGGCGGGCATTTTGGCCCCACTTGTTGGAAAAAAACTGAAAGACACTTACAGAACAGTCATGATTTGGTGAATAAACTGTCCAAGTTCACCCTCAGTCCCAACAAGTGCTTAGTCTCTTATGATGTCTCGGCATTATTTACTTGTGTTCCGGTGGATAAAAGTCTTTCGATTGTTAAGGAGCTCCTCTCAACGGATGAAACTCTTGAGTCGAGAACGGATCTCAGCCCTGAACAAGTACTGATCTCCTAAGTGTGTGCTTAAAAACAACATACTTCGTCACTGATGGTAATTACTCGTTCAACGTGAAGTGCAGCTTGGGGGATCGCCAGTAATCCCAACATGGCGCCAACATTTTTATGGAGAACTTTGAAAGCAAGGCCATCTCGTCTTTCCACGCTCCGCCGCGCTACTGGGGCCGATATGTTGACGACACAATGCTCATTATGGACAAATCGGAGGTAAACAACTTCACTCGCCACCTCAACTCGATCCACGAGTCCATAAAATTTACAGTGAACATGAAACAGATAACTCTATCGCCATGTTGGACACTGTGATATCACGTAACAAGTGGCACTATCCGTTCTTCAGTGGTATAGGAAGGAGCACGCACACTGCTCAATACTTGAACTTCCATAGCCACCAACCCTTGGAACATAAATTGGGTGTCATACGTACATTAACTCATCGTGGCAGAACCTTGTCCTCGGATATGAACGCCTGGAAAAAGAACTGAACCATGTTAAGAAATCTTTGTCCATCTGCGATTACACTCAATGACGTGGTCTGCCCCCTCCAGCAAGAAAACTTTGTCCCAAGACCATAAGACAAAAGGACTCCAGATCGCTGGGGAACATCACCATGCCCTACGTACAGGGAGTTTCGGAGGCCATCAACCGCAAGATCAGGAAGAGTGGTGTCACGGTCCATTCCAAACCAGTGAACACCATTCGCAGTATGTTGGGCTCCCCCAAGGACAAACAAGAATCCATGACAAAACAGGCACTGTCTATCATTACCAGTGTCAAGAATGCCCTGCTCAATACATCGGTGAAATGAAACAGAAAGAGCACTTAGTACCAGAGTCAGTGAACACAGATCAAGAGAAAGTTCCCCTGTGAGGGCCCACAAAATTGCCACCAAACATGATGTGATCAAGGAACAGTTTAAAATTCTGGACACTGACCAAAGGCACTTCCAGAGGGGCGTAAAAGAATCCATATATATTTCGGCTTTGAAACCGGAGTTGAACAAGGACCTTGGACGACACGCACTACCAACGACCTACAAGAAACTAATTGAGTCATGTGACCTGTCAATCACATCTCGGTCACATGACTCAGTTCCCGGAAAAACGTCTTCCAGCCAAATCCATCAGTGCTGAAGAAGAGTTCCTCGGATGAGGCTCGAAAATTCACGTAAGTGGAATTTCATTGCTTGTGTGAATGAGTTAAAATATATTCATACTAAAAGATATTACCGTTGGTAATTTCCAAGGTGGTAATTTATGTTGCAAGATTTGAATAAAACATACTTGAGAAATCATGACTTTTAGCTAAGAAGTTAGTGCTGTTGAAATAATTGTTAGAAGTAACAGAGGAGCAATAAACCATTAAGAGGTCAGCAAGAGAAAGAAAAGTGTTAGCATTAATTATGGAAAGTTTGATTCTGACCATTGTACACAAAATAAATATGAGAGAGAGAGGGAGGAGAGAGAAGACAGAGAAGAGAGAGAGAAGAGAGAGAAGAGGGAGAGAGAGAGAGAGTGTGTGTGAGAGAGAAAGAGTGAGAGAGAGAGTGAGAGAGAGAGAGAGATGAGGAAGTCTGACAGGTTTTTGGGTGATGTGCAGTTAATTGCTCCAAATATGAGAAAGCCATATAAGCTTCTTGGATAATGTTTAGTTGACTGCCCAAGATGAAAGAATGATGTAGCTGCTGAAACAAGGATGAATTCTTCAAGTTCTAGAATTAGATTTGAGAAACAGCTGAAGTAAACTGGTTGACAGAACAAGATGAACAATGATAATGATATAACCACTACAGAAAGTATTAACCCCACAAGATGAAAGGCAATATTAATAACTAATTCAGAAGTGCGACCAGATGCAATTTTGAAGAGCAGCCAACTACAATTTGGATGTGCAACTACAATTTTGAAGTGCAACCAAATACAATTTAGGAAGTGCAACCCAGTACAATTTAGAAGTGCAACCAAGTACAATTTTGAAGTGCAACCAAGTACAATTTAGAAGTGCAACCAACTACAATTTAGAAGTGCAACCAACTACAATTTAGAAGTGCAACCAACTACAATTTAGAAGTGCAACCAACTACAATTTAGAAGTGCAACCAACTACAATTTAGAAGTGCAACCAACTACAATTTAGAAGAGCAATCAACTGCAATTTAGAAGTGTAACCAACTGTAGTTAAAAAGTGCAACCAACATAATAATAATAATATTGAGATGCTTTTAAGTGCATAAACCAGAAGATCTCTATGCCCTTTACAAAACAAAACTACACATTATGACTTAAATAACAATCTCAAGTTAAAATCTTAAACTATCAAAACAGCAAATAGATAATACATGGCAAAATGGAGGAAATGACTGTTATGAAGTAAGTAGATGGGTTTTTACAAGTTTTTTTTAAAACACTCAGAGAGGTAGCATGGCGGATGTGAACCGGTAAATTGTTCCACAAGGTCGGAGCTGCAACAGAAAAGGCACTATGTCCGTATGACGTTAAAAATCTTGGAGAGACAAGTAGTAATTTTTGAGTGAGGACGGAGTGAACAGGGAGGATTGTAAATGTTGATGAGTTCTGATATATAAGCAGGTGATTGACCATTGATGGCTTTGTAATTTTAATCACAAACATACTTACTCCTGTATGAAAAGAATGCCCTAATGGAACCTGTATATTGGAAAAATAAACATGGCATATATTTCATTAGCAAGAACTTAAAACCACACCACCAGCGAACAAACTCGGGAGATGAACAATGTTTCCCTAGCACCACGCTAACACGCATACCATACATATCATTTCCGCACCGCCGTACATGAGAGTGATGAAACTTCGGCCATTGCACTATGGGATATCGAATTGTTTTTATATCCTGACTCAAGCTGTAGCTACATTTAACAATTACTATCCATTTTGCTATTATAGCTGTATCGTAATAATAATTAAAAAAACAGCTGATTCATAACATTTACACTACCCTCACTTGCATTGGTTGCTATGTACGTACGTACAACATAGCAACCAATACCCGCAATGCATCATCCACCCGATCCGAGCCCCATGTTATAACTGTTCTTTTATTTCCAATTTTAAAAAATTCAAATCATTCGATCAATGCAAATGAAAGGAATCACTAATAATGCACATTGATTCAGATGTGTTTGGCACATCAAAAAATGATCTGAACGGAAATTGTTAAATTTTGAACAACTGAGAAATTAAAGACGTACAAAACTAATTTTTTAAATGAAAAACCAAATCAATTCAATTTTATAATTTTATATTTTAACACATTTAAACAGATTGTTTGTAATTTATATGAGGCTTATTTCTTTTTTATATTACTTTAAATTACAAGGTCGTCAATAAGTTGTTACGGGGAATTTAACATGAAATTCAGGTTGAGACTTCTTCAAAAATGGAATTTTATGAGGATTTTATTACTAGGGTGTAACAAGTGTAAACCGAAGTCGGTAAAGCGAGCATGACTCCCTAAATTAGCCATGTTGTTGAGAAAATCTAGAAACATTTTGGTTTGTTTCGCCTGGTGGTGGGAACTTAAAACTCATGGTTCCATATGCAGTACAAAGAATGACCCTAGGCGACCCTTAAATCTACATCTGTACCCCAATGTAACGCCCTTGTTTAATTCATCACTGCATAAAGCAGAAACAATTGAATGTTTGGCATCTCTGTGGACCAAAGTTTTTGCCTACTATAAAAGTCTATCTGAGTACCTTAGGTCCTCATGAGTACCTGCATGGGTGGTATTTTGTTACTGTCAGTGTAATTCTGTACCTATCAGCCCTGTGAGTATCACGAGTACCTGCATGGGAGGTAATCTGTTACTGTCAGTGTAACTGTGTACCTATCAGCCCTGTGAAGTACTCATGAGTACCTGCATGGGAGGTCTCTGTTACTGTCAAGTGTAGCTACTGTGTACCTATCATAATCCCTTGAAGGACTCATGAGTACCTGCATGGGAAGTTATTCTTTCTGTTACTGTCAGTGTAACTGTGTACCTATCAGCCCTGTGAAGGTACTCACGAGTACCTGCATGGGAGGTATTCTGTTACTGTCAGTGTAACTGTGTACCTACCAGCCCGTAGGTACTCATGAGTACCTGCATAGGGAGGTAATCTGTTACTGTCAGTGTAACTGTGTACCTATCAGCCCTGTGAAGGTACTCATGAGTACCTGCTGGGGAGGGAATCTGGTTACTGTCCAGTATACTGTGTACCTAATCAGCCCTGTAAGGTACTACTCATAGGACTGCAGATTCACACCAATAATGATCCTGGTCTGACACCTTGGCGAAAAAGTGGTAGGGAAAGGTAAAAAAAGTGACAGTCCTAGTTAAAAATTGAAAATAGTAGAAACTGGAACTTCCTAGGGCCAACTTTGTGTTAAAATTATTGTAAGATCAAATCAGCATCTATCAAGACAAATTGTTTTGAGTTCTTACTCCTAATGAATTGTCAGGTCAGGAGTTTTCCTTTGAGGGCCTTCTACTGGTAACCTGGTATACCAGTACTACCTGGTTCCAGTGCCGAGTTGTTCGGCGGCTAAACCGTCCACCCATTGGATTTCTGATGAGGAGGGTAGCTGGTTTACCCTGGTAGAATGAAAGAAGATCTCCTTACAAGGTGTCAGCTCCTGGAACTAATGGTGGCCAGCCGCACATGCTGGCATTCCTTGCGTAAGTTGGGCGTGGTTGCCCCACAGGCTAGGCCCCACCGCCGAAAACCTGTGGATTTGACGTCAGAGGGGCATCCGCAATTATCTTTTTGCTCCAATAAAGCCTCCACCAGTCAGTATTGCTGAGGAGGTGGTATCCGCCCACCCTCGTTAACGGGGACAAAAACCGGATTTAAACTTATAACTAACTAACTAACTAACTAGCGGGGTCATGACATCACTATTTTGACTAGAGCCAAACAGTTATTCAGAGGGTTCAGGACCATCTCATCTTCAACGCTTCAGTCGCCTCGAAAAATCTGTGGTCAACTTATGGATTCTTCTTCTTGCTAATGGGGAATGTCAAGGTCTAGCAGTCCCCGGTAAGGAAAATTAGTGACCCGAGCCGCTTCGTTAATGAGAAATTTAGGTTTTAATTAGGGTAAGTTTTGCACAAAACCAATGGCAATTTATTTTGTGGTTACAACAACCTCATGGGGGCATTTGTACTGGTCGTATAATTGTGTACATATCAGCCCTGTGAGGTACTCAATGAGTAACAACCCTGCAATGGGAGGTAATCTGTTTACTGTCAATGTATCTGTGTACCTATCAGCCCTGTGACGGTACTCATGAGTACCTGCAATGGGAGGTAGTTCCTGTCAATGTACTGTGTACCTATCATCCCGTGAAGGTACTCAATGAGTACCTGCATGGGTGGTAATCTGTTACTGTCAGTGTAACTGTGTACCTATCAGCCCTGTGAAGGTACTCATGAGTACCTGCATGGGAGGTTTTTAATCTGTTTACTGTCAACAGGCCACACTCCCCAACACCCTGCAACCCACCCCCCCATCCCCAACATCCCGCAACACCCAACCCCCTCCCCAACACCCCGCAACAACCACACCCCCCCCCCCCCCCCCCCCTAACAAACCCTCACCACCCCCGATCCCTAACACCCCACTCCCCTACCCTATGGCATAATGTCTCATGTAGCGAAGGAATTTTGACTTCCAACGTACCGTTTCAGAAATACAGCAGTTGCATATTTAATTAGCTCATTTTGCATACCTAAGCCGCATATATCACATACTTCAAATTGGCAAAAAAGTATGTGCCCTATGATAGGGCTTTCATGCGCGCAGAATTTTGAGTATTCGAGTAACCGTTTAAAAATATCGCCTTAACTCTGATTTTTGCATATTAATTAGCTCCTTTGCATACTCAAATTTGCCCGAAATACAACCCCAAAATCAGCAACAGCCGCCTTCCTTCCCCCAATTTACCTCATGATACGCCTGACGGAACTCCATAAAACTTGTTACCCAAGGCCTTGCATGAAATTTTTAAATACATTAATTGCAAATTAGATACTTAATTAGCATATTTTACAAAACACCCAAATCTAATCAGCTTGAGAACTCTTAACATTAACCCGCTTCTTTTTCCACCAAGTTCCAAACTCTTTTTTCACCCTTACAACTCCAGATAAATCGTATACAACATGGGTTAACATTTTTATCACGGACCGACGAACGGACGAACAGACTGACGAACGCTGCTCATTTCATAGTCCCCCGTTCCGAACTTGTGCGGCGGGGACAATAAGACATAGGGAGAAACAGATCATTTTTCAAACAGATTAGTCTTTAAATATTTCCATAAAAATGGCCAGTGTTTGTGCTTCCCTAATGTTACTGAGGTTGTGTCCAAACATGATCGGACGAATTAATGAAGGCATTATCGCCGACGATTTTATGGGTGAAATGGATAAGCAAACCGTGTGTTGTCAGCAGCAGAACGAAGTGTGTCTGCATTGAATTGTATTTATGAATGTCCAGTTGACAAGGTAGAATGGTGTAAGGCCGTTATACATTTTAACGTAATAAAATTTACTGTCAATTGTGACTGTGTACCTATTTGCCCAGTGATGGTACTCATGAGTACCTGCACGAGTACCTGCATGGGAGGTAATCCTGTTACTGTCAGGCGGAAGCCAAGTACACTAAATGAGATGAGTACTGTAAGCTTAAAATCACTATCAGTCTCCCATTATGATGGGGGTCTAAAAGTTTTGGTTCTACTCACCGAAACTGCTTTGCACAGAGGGTTCAAATCAACTCATATTCCAAAACTTCATTATCGTACTGCGTCTTTTCCTTTAGTAGCCTTCGCTGGTGGGCATACTGCGTTGGTTTCCCATACAAAATTATAGATGCAGTTAGCAAAGCTGGTCATCACTGGAGAAGACTGCAATAAATAATTTAAACTCAATTAAATCACATCAGAAAGGCAATTGGCCAAAGCAATAACAACAAAATAACTTTATTACTTATTCAACTGTCTATATCCTATGATTTGTTAACCACCTGTGGTAAACCACCTCTATCTTACAGTATCGCTAACTGGCTCATTGCATGACATAATGTGATGCAACCTTTGAAGAACCAATCAAAATAAACTTATATCTGTATGCACCTTTGAACTTTTCTTTTTCCCTTGATTGTTAACATATTTCCTTCTGCCTGGGTAGATCATTTACTTTCCAATGATGCCAAGGGTACAGTTTGGAACAGTCAGGGAATTAACATCCCTACTCTTACCAAAAATAATTGTGATTTACATGTACAGGTATGAATTTCCATGTACAAGACTTACAACTTAACATCCCCTCTAAAGGACCAAGTATCTAACAACAATTCTGCATCTCCTCTGAGGCATTTTGATTTAACTGGATAATAAAATTCTCCCAATCTATAATTGCTTGACATTGTCAACTTACTGTTGAAGGTCCCCTGGCACACTGCAGAGTTATAACACTGCTGATATTACGACTCTTATCCGTGTCACACTTGTCTCCATTTGTGTATGTGATGGTCACTGCATCTTCGACAATTTGAGGACCCTGGTCGACTTTCCCTAGACTCTGTGAATGAAAATGTTAAAAGAGACATTTGATTTTGATGTTAGCTAAAATCGTTTAAAAGTGATTGTTCCAATTGTCTTTGAGACCCTGACTTACCAGGAGGGGAGACAAGCATATACTTCAAACTATATACCACATTCTCTCTAAACATGATTAAGCTGTTAATCCATCTGATAAATTAGTTTTTGCTGGTGCTTACGAATTAGTGCTTATATCGTAACCAACATGAGGTACCTTTTGATGTAACATGTCACATATCCATATGAACTTTTAAAGCTTTTTACTATGTCTCTGATTGGCTGATTACATCATTTAACCCTATGAATGACCAATCAAAACGGCTGGTAGTGTCCATGGGAGTAACCTTAAGTTATATGCACAGAACACATTGAATTTCAAACATATTTCTCTCAGTAAATCTCCAAAAGTAGATACAGCACAGACCAGCTAAGTTTACAAACACATGTTGGCACCTGGTTCAGGCCCAAATTAGTTGAAGATCATTTAGACAAACTTGATTCTGTATCTCTTTATCAATCAAATTGACCACCGATATAACAAGTAAAACATTAAAATGTACACTTCAAACTTCTGTTTCTTTCTGACTTTACCGATGGAATACTTTACACCAAATAGCAAAGAGGAACATTTCTTTTGCATGAACTTTGCACTTACAATTGGACCCCCATCAGCCACTTTGCATGCTGCTGCTCCAGGGGGGCACCGGATACCAGGGATGGGATTGAGAGGGTGGCAAAGGTTGATGTAGAATGGAACGGAGTCAGTTAGGGATGTAGCTAAGAAGTAACCTTGGGAATTCACCAGAGGTGAAAGGTCAATGGTCTGGCTGCCATTGGTAACTGTGCACTGGATCTGAAAAAAAAGAACACACACAGGTTTGTGAGGTTGAAATTGTACTGGGAACTATTCACTGTTGTGATTCTTTAAAGATGCAACAAGAGCACTGTATGTAAGGGGGTCAAACCCCCACCCTTTTTATTTTTCCCCCACCCTTTTTATTTTTCCCCCACCCTTTTTATTTTTCCCCCACCCTTTTTATTTTTCCCCCACCCTTTTTAGACAGCCACCTTTTTTATCAAAAATCGAACCCCCACCCTTTTGTGAAACACTATTTTTCAATAAATCTGCACGGTGATTATACTATCTTGTATATTGCAAAGTACATGATTCAAATATCCAATAAATATTTGTCATACACATCCATTGTAATATTGGCAAGACTCAATAGTCAGTAGTGACAGCATTACAGTAAAAATGACGGTAAACAAAAAACAAATTCAGTTAGCGATACCCAACTGCGTGGCGTTTTTTTAAAGTTTATTCCGTTGAGGCTGCCGAATTCATAAGGTGGTGGCACAATACAAAATTCTTTCCGCTAGGTCCTCGAAAGGGAACCAGCCCATGGAATTTGTTGTCTTAAAGATTAATTGAAAGCCTCCCCATTCAAGGAACTGTCATACAGACTTATTCCATTTTAGATTTTAATTCGTTAACAAATGCCATGAAAATGTTAAAGTAAAAGTCAACTTTAAAGGCTCGTAACTAGAAAACGAAGCCACCTACATACTTATGAACTGCATCATGAGATAGAGCTCTTTAAAATGAAGCTTTCATGAAAAAAATTATCAGAGCTCCACCGTCTGACAGCCCCCATTTAGGGAACTGTCAGTAGGAACTAAGTTCATATGGAGATTTTTTTTTTAAGAAATTCATTTAATGAAAAGGTCAAAGTAAAAATCAACAGGCTCAGTCATAACTTGGAACCGAGCCACTTACCGACTTGCATCATGAGATAGAGCTCTTTAACTTAAAATAATAAAAATTGACTGGGCTCTAGCCCTCTGAGTCTGACAGCCCCCATTTAACGAACTATCAGTGAGAATAAAGACAACATTTTAGTCTACAACCAGGCACTAAAAGCACTTTTGTGTTAATAGCCATGATGGAGCAATACAAAAAAGGCAAACAGAAAAAAAATACCATGTATGATAACAAGTTCATCATCTAGTCCTGTCCTCTGCACCACTTGATTTAATTTGGTAACACTTTAAGACAGAGCATATAGCAGTTAAATGGTTAAATATAAAAATATTAACTGCTGCGCCATCCGAAAGTCGGGAGTAAAACGGTGTCGGAAACCACACTTTGTAGAATATCGCACAATTCACGCCAGTTGCAGGGATTGCATGGAGTGTGTGTGTGCCAAATTCAACAACCGCGACCGACAGAATTTTGTTATTTCCTCTCCGATTTCCAATAGCAACCGGTGGAAATCGGCTAAAATTTCTCAGCCTAGCCTAGTAAATGTTAAACCCTTCGTCCACCGAGGCATTAAAGTCGCCATGGTTCAGCCAATTTCGACCGGTCGGCAGCCACTTGTTAGTTGTTATTAGTTCGAAAGACTCCACAACAATGCAGCTTTTGCGCTGGCTGACATCCTGAATGTATTGCGGGCGGGAGAATCAACTATATTTACGGGTGATAGGGTACGATTGTTGGCAAAATTCAGCAAATTATTTCCGTATTTTTACGCAGCATTTTCACATTTTTTTAATGGAATTATCAAATTTCAATTCATGTATGTTTTTTACAATTTATGTTTCAACCCCCACCCTTTATATTTCTCTCCCACGCTTTTTAGAAACCCACCCTTTTTAGGGACAAAAATTTACCCCCACCCTTTTTACAAATTTTCGGCAACTCGAACCTCCACGCTTTAAAAAGCGTGCCGTACAATCAGTGAAGAGATTTAGGGGCATCCATATATTGTGTCACATGTAGTGATTTCATATAGATAAGACCCCCAATAGATTTATCACCTTGTATTTGGCTACAGAGATGCCTTGAAAGTGAAAACAAAATGCGATTTTGTTTGCTTAATTAAAATATAAAACAGGGATTCACACCAGTAAATAACATGAGAAACAGGTAAGTCCAGCCCACACTGCAAATGAGGTGGTTTTTTTTGGTGACCCTCACCTAAGTATACCCTAAAAACTGAGAGAAATGGCGAGATCTGGGTTGCAAATCATGGTTGCTATCAATGTTAAGTATAAAATCTGTAGGAATATCCAAAAAAGGTTGTCATTGATATGTTATTTTGATCCAACAAACCAATTTTAACCGTATTCTTACAGGGAACACCTGACTGAAAAAGTGCTGTGACCTCCAGGGTCCACGGTGCAAGCTAGTTTTCACGGTCAAGTAGCTCAAAAATTTTGGGGATTTCATGATTGATTGGGTAGGAGATATGATGATCTTCAAGCAGAATGTTGGCTTTAAGGTCTGAAATGTTCTATTGAGGAGAAAATGACGTTTTCATCTCGCCCATTTTGTACAGGAAGAATGGGACCAGTATTTAGTGGTGTGAAACCATAGCTGAATTTAGTATTTGCTCCTATAGTAAATTGTAAGGGGATATTTTTGATAGAAAGCTTTACAGTAGTGCAAAAACCAGAATTTTCACACTTTTAAGGACACCTGTTAAGTGAAATCTCTTGTTGCAGCTTTAATATGATCTTACACTACTAATGTTTTCCTGCAAGAAAAGTGATAGCAATCGCAATCTATGTTACCTATCAGTGGCGTAAATTTCTTTATGACATTGGGGGGATGGGGTTGATGAAATTTTATGAATGTGAATGTGTGAAGCGCACTAAAAATGTTACCATTTAGAAGCTAAAATTGATAAATATAATTGTAATTAGAACAAAATGCACGCGAGCGCGCGGAAATTTACCATTTTTAGACTATTATGGTAAAATATGAGATTATTTTTGTTCAAAAACACATGAACGGGCATCAACATTGGGGGGATGATCGTATTGACCATCCCCCTATCAAAATATTGGGGGGATATATACCCCCCATCGCCCCCGGTATTTACGCCTATGTTACCTACACATTTCAATAATTTTGATTTAATAATAAGCAACCTTGTAACTAAAGAGATTACCCTACCTGATCAACATGTTTTACTTATGGCAAAACGTCAATTAGGACCACAACATCTTGAAATGCGGGTACATGCTACGGTATCAACAAGACTGTTCATAAAATTTAATTTGTTAACATTAAAATAATTATTTTCTCCATCATGATTTTCACTAGAGAGGGTGGGCGGAATAAGGGAATGGAACCACAGGCCTATAGAGGTATATCTAATGATTTAATGCCTTCAAGCCTCAATAGTCTAGAGGGTTACAGCAGCACCCCTTTAGTAGGCCAGAGGTCCCATGTTTGATACCTGGTTGAGGTAAAGAAAATAAAAACAAACAAGATTGTTTCCAGTATTTTTTAATTTTTTTATTTTATATGGAATTTCCCCAGAAATGCCTCAAATCACACCAAATGATAAGTCCAAACAGTTGCAAACTCTATTTTAATGTAAAATGATTAGTTTTTAAAGCAGAAATATTGGTTTGACGTACCTTAGATTTTTTTTAAAATTAAATTTCCTATCCCTGAGGCAATTTTTGTCTCCGTTTACAAAAAAAAATACATCGCAGTCCCCGGACCGCGAGTGTCGTCTGCCATCATGGTTGGGGAAGGGGGCCAAAGGTCACATGAGGCCAGCAAGGTCACATGAGGTCACCAAAATATCACCCCACCTCTCCCCTCCTTTCCACCAAGTTACATCATCGTAGCCCTTACGGAACTCATACGGCATGCAATATATTAAGGGTTAACACACAGCAGCCAACAACGTCCTGCTGAGCTATTGTTATGACTGTCATTGCTCAATAGAGTTTCTTCAACAGACTTTAGTAGACGTCTGTGGAAATTTGATATCTGGGTTTAATAATAAGGTTTTAGAACAAAAATATGTGACAGGTTAGAAGTTTTAATGCTTAACGGTTTCAGGTGGTATAAAAGGAACCATTTTAGACCAAAATATTTCTACACAGTCTTCGATTTTTCTTGAGAAATCCGAAGTAAATATCCGTGTTTTCAAGTGGGAGCAGTGCATGAGATGATGTTGGTGTAATCCATGCACAGCGGGACGTTGCCGGCTGCTGTGGGGTTAACATTTTGACCACAGACACACAGACACACAGATACACAGACACCCAGATACACAGACATACGACCAGAGTAATCCCTATGTGCCTTCTGTAATTCTTGCAGACGACACAAAAAAATTTGGTTAAAATGGATCCAAAATAAAAATACACGCAGCCTATTGGAAACCAACTTTATCTTTTTGCCTAATGAATTTTTAAAATCTTTCAACCATCTTGATAGAAAGATACCATCACCTTCAGTTCTGTAAAGTTTTTTATCCACTTACAAAATGTTCACAGACCAAAGACGTATGCCATGAGAAGAAATAAGTACAATCATCAGATTCGTCAATAAACACGGGTTCCCCTATACTGTCCTCAACTAGGGGACAAACAAAATTGATGACAGAGCTGCGCTTAAACTGGTTGCTATGGCATGGTGTACCGTCCTCGTAGATCAAGGAGAGAATTCCGTCATCGTAGTGGAGACGTCTGTTGTAATGACCAGCATTGTAGTGTTGAGGTTTGAGGGAAGTTATTTGTTCTTGACAGGAACCTGGGAACAAAACAAATGTTATAAATCAGCAAAAGACAGAGCAACTTGCATAAATGAGAACGAACAAAAATTACCTTTTCAAAATAGCAAATCATAAGCTGTATTCTTAAAAAGACACAAGAGTATTTCCAGAAAGAAGGGCCCATTTTTTTTTAACAAGGGTGTTTTTGCATATTTGGAATGCTTACCAATATATTAGATCACACCTGAAGTGAATACGCCGAATACTCCATCGTTATATAATAAGATCATTTAGATGATTTTGAATTTTCTGCCATGCACGACAGAAAAATCAAAGCATGCTTTTCTATTGGGACGATTAGGATAGAATTAAAGTTCAAAACATAGTTTTCTGTTTTTTTGTTATCTTTACTTGTTTGTCCAATAAACCTTTGAAACATTCTCTGTAGCTTGCTTTTCTATTGGGACGATTAGGATAGGAGGAAAGTTCAAAACATAGTTTTCTGTTTTTTTGTTATCTTTACTTGTTTGTCCAATAAACCTTTGAAACATTCTCGGTAGGTGTTCTATAATCGATCAAGTGCAAATTGAGAGAAATTTATATCAAAAAAATCTCCTTCTGTCCCTTTAAACAGCTGTAACAAGTTGTGCATTGTCTGGTCTCAATTTGACGATATAGATTGAGTAATACATGTCTAACATTACTTTTAGGCTAATATTGATCATACATCACTGATCATATTTTCATTGATTCCTATCAGTCTAAACTCAACAATTTAGACTAGGTAATACATATCTAGCATTAATTTTTGGCTAATACACTCATGCCACACTGCATATTTATCGGTTCCTGTCACATCTAAATTAAAAACTTAGACTGAGTATAATACATATCTAACATTTTTAGGCTATAAAACTCACACCAACCGCCTTTTACTGCATGTGCAAGCATCTGCAATTGTTGCCTATACATGTTGCATTCAACAATTTGTTTGATTTGTTAACTGGATGAGAGCAATCTGATCTTGTCGTATTCAAGACATATTGCCAGAAAATTGGGTTAAAATTACCTCAAATTATAAGTCTGTTTAAGAATAAGAATAAAAGCATTATTTTTAGAGCCAGCACAAACTTTCCCATGAATTTTGACCATGATACCATTATTACCATTATTAATGTGCATTGAAGACTCAGCCACACTTTCACTTAAGGTAATAGTAGATTTGTTGGGAGAGACGACTATGACGACCATACTGGGTCTAAAATACCTTTTTCTCTAATGAGCAAAATTTGAGAATCCTGCAAACTGCATAAATTAGTCATTGTGGCTGTAGTTGTTATGGTTAAGGTTGTGTTTGCTTTGTGGCTGTGGTGATGTTGGTAGTTGTTGATGTCTCTCCTATGGAACTTACAACAACAGCCATCAACACCACTACCACCACCATAAATAAATTGCCAACAACCACCACTATAGTACGTTTTCTGAAGAGCGATCTTTGGTGCTGGGATGGGCAGGGATGATGATCAAAAGTAAGGATGTACTGTCTTCAGGTATATATTTGTCAGTTGTCCAAAGATATCACTTTTGTCCAACCTTCGGTCATTTATAATCTGAACAGGTATACAGTCATGTAAGTAAGTATAAGCTGCCCTGTGCAAACCTATTAAAACTGACCAATTCTGAATACTTTTTGAATTAATGAAGCAGCTATTTTGAATGTTCAATTTAAAAAGAGCCGGAAACCAAACCATTTGCGTATTAGTTGAAATGAAAAGGCTTTGAAAATCGTGACCTGTGAAATCGGCAAGTGAATGGAATCACAAAGCTATAATCTTTTAAAATCAATGGAGTGTGGCTAGTTACCATCATTGCAGAGGCCACATTTATTTTTTATTTACTTTCTTTCAACTTCCTGCATTAATAAGATTTCCTTTTTAGTCTGTAGGCTTTTGGTAAGATTTCTGTTAAATAACATTGGGTCTATGTAATACATTTCAACAATACAGTAAGGTAAATGTAATCAGGGGCAATCTGATGTAACATGGATGTTAATGTCAGCGTACAATGGATATGGTTAACATAATTATTTTTTGTGGTGGCTTTTTTCAGTCCAATAATTCTATCGATATTTTCCTTGGTAAGTAGCCTCCTCTCCATGTTAATGGAACGGCTTGGTCACATGGTTGGAAGATCGGTCTTGGGAAAATACACTATAAAATAATGGTTTCATTTTGCACTTATCTCTTACCCACTCCATCTTCTTTACATGTTGACCCCATCAATTGGTCACATACATTGAGAGTATATCGGTGGCCATCTTTTCCTTTCACTGAATAGCCTGCAGGTTTCTTCAGCGAGTTCAGGTCAAATATGTGGCCTGTCGCAGGGTTGGTGGCGGTGCAGTCTTC
>JAMKCH010001742.1:0-38663 GCA_023653785.1 Ophioderma brevispina
AAACGGACGGACGGACGGACGCTGCTCATTTTATAGTCCCCGTTTCGAACGTTTCGGCGGGGACAATTATCAAGCCAATTTTAATTATATAATTACGGATTCTCTACCCGTACATGCGGCCGTAGTGCGAGTTGCGTATAGCCAGACCGACTCCCGTGGGGGGTTGTGAAGAATCAAGAGTTTTCCCGATGCTTGTACTTGCATGAGGGATGATTATGTACGAGGGGTGGGGTCCTAGGGCAGAGCTCCCGTAAGGTGCTGGGTTGTGCCATTTTAGAAGCTAATAATTAGTGTTTCAGAGCAAGAATTTTACAATAATTCCAAAAAATAAAAAAAATTTCCCCTTCCCTTTTTTCTTCCACCTTCCTCTTCTCTCCTTTGGCCCATTATCTTCTTCCCCATTTCCTTCTTTTTCTTTCTCTTTTTTTCTTCCTTTTTTCCTTCCCATTTTTTGGCTCCCCTCTAGATGTATTGTGTGTGTGGGGTTTTTTATTTTTTTGTTGGGTTGCCCCCTCTTCCATTGGCTACGCCAATGGTAGTGCGGCGTAAAAAATGGGTGAATTTAGCGACTTTTCTTAGGCCACAAATAAGGGGTGGGCCAATTCTTTTAGGGGTAATGAAATGTTTAGACTGGACACCGGTAGGAGTTAGTGCATTCGATATTAAACAGATCCTTCAGCAGCTTTTACCCTTGCCATTAGGCCAGTCAAAATGAAAAAATACAGGGCTGGGGGGGGGGGGGATCTTGAGTTTTGCCTGTTTCATGGTCACAAGGATGCAGTTAGTGCTTTGAGATCATTAAGACCCGTCAGCAGCATGAATTTGCGCTGAAGGGGACTGGAACTTAACATGCTTAACTTAAGTCCCTATTAAATGGGCAAACAATTTTCATCTTACGATGGGCCATTTTGACCCCCCCATGCAAACGAAAGGAGTAACATTAAAATGATGATGTATATCACAGTTGAAATCCAAATGGTCAATAGCTCTGCGCAATACAAAACGTCATAACTGATTTGAGTTGTGGAGCAAATACTGTTAAAACAAGCACTTCAAAATGCATGGTTTTCTTTGAATATTAAACAATGGTGCTCAAAGTCAACAACATTTTGGCCGGGCTGCCATTTAAAACGGAAAGAAATATGATTTTCGTTTGTGACTACCCTTAGCTACCCCAAAAATATCCGAGGAGAGGTTAGAGCAAAATCCAAGATATGGTGAACCCCCTTCCTATTTGCATAAAACCTTGATTATTATAAATTGTATAGTGCGCAATATGGTGAATCAGTTTTTGACAATATCTTAAAACCTTGACTTTTGGATATAAAAATATTTTATGACCCAATAATTTGGCCATTCCGCACATTTTGGAGTGGTTCTCAACATCCTAGGTCCAACGGTTCTGAGATACAGTCAGTAGTACTTCGCTTCAAAAGGGGCGTGACCACCCAAAAAGGGGCGTTGAAATTTCAGCATTTTCGGCGTCAGTGGGAATTATGGGACAAACCAATATTATTCCTGGACCTTCAATTAGTGGATTCCTGAAGAGTTTAGCTATGGACATATATGCATACAAAAAAAAACATGAGCTACTAGAGTAATATGGATTTACTGTGATTCTGGTAGCGGTTCCATTTTAATGCATTATTAGAAAGGAACCAGCATAGGCGGATATGAAATTTAAGGGGGGGCGCACCCGGCGGCGCGCCCCACCCCCCCTATTTTTGCCAACCAAAGGGCGCCGGGCTCCTTGTAGATAGTAGAAAAATGCCTTTTGCCGCACAGTGCGCCGGGCGCCCTGTATACCTAGGGAAATGACCTTTTGTGGGCGCCCTTTGGCCGAAAAATTTGTAAAATTTCCGGCCGCGGCTCGCCGGGTAGACACAATTTTTTCAATCTGTTTGAAATTCTGAAGCGCAGGGGGTACTCTTCTTTGTTGGTGCTTGAAAAAAATATCAAATATAGGCGTTGGCACCCCCCCCCCGCTCTTCAGATTTAGACCGAGTGAGTGAAAAAAAAAATGAGGTATACACGGCGAGCGAAGCGTCGTCGGGAAAATTTGAAAAGGAATAGTGACGGGCGCCCCCCCTATTGAGAAGTCCTGGATTCGCCCCTGACAAGCACTACAGATTTAGCTCTTGGTTAAACTGAAAATTAAAAGCACTACCCTTTGTATTCGGATTGATGAATTACTGGACCCTACAAAGTTTTCTCTTATATAATTCAGGACCAGATTCTTATCAAATATAAACATGATTTTAACGAAGCTGTCAGCCCTGTGCTGATGTTTAAAATGCCAAGAGTTTGGAAAGTCAGCAGGATAAGATTGATATGGTAACGGAAGTCTTTGTCAGATGAATCTTATCACTTGTTTTGAGCACATTGCAGTCTGCGAGCATGGTATTTGGAAATTCCACCATACCAAGATGAGCTGGAGTCTCAAAGACCAAACACAAGCACTGAGCAAAATGTCTTCTTTATATCCATATTAAAAATTAACTGCCTGGTGTAAAAAATTGAGACGGAATTTACTTACTAACAGACGTATGGGTAAGGTACCTTTCCCATCGGAATGCAAGCACTCTTCGGAGTATTGACAATACCGTTGGATGAGGCCAAGCCTAGGGGGAACCTTGGGACTGTCAGTTTTTGTTGTAAAGGTAACACCAACTCTAAAACGTGGGCTCGTTTGCACACATGCTTGGTGCAGGGAAAGGAATAAAACGACATACGTCTGGCCTTTTTATAGCTCCCCAACAAAGGCATGTTACATGAAATTGTACATGAATTTACTTCACCTGGGTAGGGGTACCTGGGTAATATGATTGCTGAGGCGTTCAAATAGAAATAGTTTAAGATTGGGGGTATGAAAAAATTATTCAACTTTATGGGCAAACAGTGTAGATTTCCGTCGTGCTGCTACACAGTCAGACACAAGCTGACAATCATGTGACTGGTTTATTTATTTTTTTAATTATTGATTTGATTGATTTAATAGTAAGTCTCAAAAAATGGTCAATGATGATTCTTTACGAATTTCTGTCGAAATACAAGCTTTACCTAAATAATTTTGAATGGACCTGGTGCAAATATTAAATCCCCTTTAGCAATACAAGAAATAAATGTGTATTTTTCTTTTCGTTTTGCATTTGCATAACATATCAGAAAATTCGTATTCCATTAAAAAAAGGACTCTGGTGCAAATGCCCTCTAATAGGCCAAGAAAAAAAATTTGTATTTTTATATGGACGTAGCATGTATTTATTGATGATATTTAAATAAGTTCTGCTGGATATTTGTAAAAATATTCAAAAGCCATAGATCATGTCTGTCCGAACCAAACCACCGAAGCTGACAACCAATTCTGGAAAAGGAAAAAACGAACGTTTGTCAAAGTATGCGACTTCGTATGGGGGAAAAATCCGTGGGGGAGAAAATAACCTATACAAGATGATAACTAGTGTAGGGACCAGGCTAGATGAATGCTTCCTCCAGGTACCGTACTATTTACGGGGATCCAGTAGCAGAATATATTTATCTAGTGGAACCACATCCTGTTGAGGGCGGTCGTAGTTTTAGATCCGTTTCCGTATAGCTTTCCAAAGAGGATCAGTGAACGTGTTTTAGTTTCTTTTAGTTGATGAAAAGTCAGATATAGACGATAGTGCGTGATCTGATTTCCTAGTTTGGTTTCACACATGTATATGGATTACTTTGCATTAAAGGATGACTCTGCATGAAATACTTTGAGGGAATTAAAAAGTGTATATGGAGTAGTACTTGGTCAACTAAAAGGATGATCTGCATGGGGAATACTTTGAGGAAATTAAAGCGCCTGATAATGATTGTTTCTTTTAAATTTGGTGTCGTTAAAAAATCTAAATACAGTGATATTTTAAAACCATATCATGTATCTAAAAGCAATTTTGATTTTTTTTCCTTATTTTTTATGGTGAAATTAGCCTCTTTGAGATTAGCCTTGTTTCAAGCGCTCTTCAAACTTCATTTCATTGGTTCACACGTCTGATACAAAGAATGTAATGTGACCATCAATATTAGGCAAACACAAATTCTGCAAGTAGTGAGGGAATATTCCCCTCCCTAAACTAAGACAATAGCAATACCATGGCGAGAATTCATTCTTATCAAACCTAATTTGAGGTCTCCAATTTCACGTGACCTATGTTCAATGCTTCCCATAGCAAGGTTCAATAGTTCAACTTCAGGCAGACAGAGCGCTTGTTCAATCTGATCAGGCTTGTTCTTGCATTTGCAAGAATTTCATAGGGTTTTATACAGGGAAAATTAAAAAACCACCTCGAAATTTATTCAAGGCTGTCGCCCTGAGTAGCACAAAAAAAAAAAAACCCCAATTTGTACCTTAACCACAATGGGTATTTGTAACTTGATTCTAGACTAGCAATCTAGCATGACTAGTAGACGGCCGGCCAAAGGACCAAAATATGATTTTTGACGGGCGTTGTTTGTTACAAAGGTCCAACCTAGTGGATTCATTACACTATGGGATGTACATCAACGTATGGGGTGGTGGCCTTTCTACATTTTTTTATTTTTAGGGTAAAAAAATGCCAAAATTGTCAAAAGTGCCACAAATAGGTAATCAGTCGAAATGCATTACTTTCTTCAACTAATCTTCAGAATATGTCCAATTTTCAAAGGAGTCATATTAAGTGAATATAATGGAAGCCATTCCAATTTATACATTTGGGGGCAAAATGGCCAAAAAGGTCTCAAAAATTGTTCAAAAATGGGTAAATCAGTCGAAATGCATCCTTTCTTCAAATAATCAATCACAAACATGTCCATTTACCTTCAGAGGAGTCATATTAAGTGAATATAATGGAGGCCATTCCAATTTACAAATTTTGGAGTCAAAATGGCCAAAAAGGTTAAAAATTTTTAAATTCTGTTATTTTTCCTCGATTTTGCTCATTTCTTTTAATTAGAACATTTATCCTATTTCCCACCTTTCAAAGAACAGTCATTTTAAGTGGTTTAAAAATGGAAGCCATTCCGACTTATAGCTTTTGGGTTTAAAATTGGCCAAAAAGATCAAAATTGTAAAAAAATGGAACCTCAGTCCCAATACCTTCGCTTCACAAATATTCAAGGCAACGTTTGCCGCTACATCTCAAGGAAGCGTTAATAGGTAGCTTTAGTGCTTTGTCATTCTGTTTTCAATTTTTTGATTCAACATGACCAATAATGTTTAATTGTATCAAAATGGTTAAATCACTCACATCTAAGGGTAATAGTAGGGGACAGGAAAGCTAGTAGCTTAATACAGATTTGTGGGGTTGAAATGTCAAATCATTATAGTGCTCTCTGTTCAGTAGATCATTAAGTATTTTGCCTTTTCATCAGGCGAAAAAAGTGGTAGCCATTTAATTAGTCCAAAGTGGACTAAAAAAATAGGACAAAATTCATCCAAAAACTGACAAAATCAATTAAATGGGTGAATGAAATAACGAAAAGTATCACTTTGTCTACCTTGAACATTCTTTTTGACAGTAGGTCAAAAGAATATATGCGTTTACATCTCACGGTGGGATAATTAAGTAAACATGGTAAAATAGACTGCTAGACAGTCACAGATTTCGGAGAGAAATGGACAAGAAAGGTAAATTTCCAAAATGTATTCAAAATCAACTCTAAAAATGGGAAACCAATTGATAAAACGTGTAACTCTGTCCACATTTTTAATTAGTACCCTGTGAATATTATAGATTCCATGGAATATTAAATAGTGTTTAGGGCCAGGGGTGTTTTTTAGAATCTCGGATGTTTAGGGTGTAAAATGGAAACTTACCTGACATTTAATCAGCTAAATTACTTGTTTATGATTTTTTAAACTACAGCTTAATAGGCAACGTAATTTTAGGGCTCTACATTAGAATAGCCGACTTAGATATTGAATCAAAAACAAACAACAAATCAAACCTAATAAGTGTTATTGGAATTATGTCTACATTCTGATGAACACAACTTACTAAATTACATGTGATAATCAAGTTTATACCTTGAATTTCTGGATATGCCAATTGATATTTCTCCTCTAATCTGGTTCTAAATTGGAAATGTTAAGTAATTATTCCACGAGAATTTATACTCATAAGGCTTTTTGGAAGTTTAGTATTATGCGTATTACACAGTGATCTATCAAGGATCTAAGTGTCTAGTTTTAATTGAACCTGAAGTTTGATCAACATTAAAGCCCTAAAAAATTATAATCAAGCTTGTCCCGTAGTGTCAGTGGTGGATTAAGCATTAAAATATGCAATAGGCCTAAACACACAAGAACGTTTAATTATTTTGCTCAATCATGTCGGAGAGGGAGAGAAATGACATTTTGGACCATTCAAAAACGTAACCGGAATATGCCGTTAAAATTGGGACAGTGGCCCAGTTTTCAACCCATTTGGGGGTAGTGCTTTACAAAATTGACCTGTTGATTAAACCTAACAAAATTAAAACAAAACTATCAACCACCGGAGTATATTATTGATGCAGTTTTAACGAAACAAAATGGAGTTATTATCTAATTGTAATTATGCATTAATTAAAATCAAATGAGTTCTTTAGTAATTTATAATTCGTGTATTCATAGCACTATGAGTAACCGTAAAGAGAGCATTAATACTAACATTATAAAAAACGTTTGATTTATTTAATTCTTTGCTTCCATAAAGGAAAGTACATAAAATGGCCACTCATGTGTCAACTTTATGTACTCTGGTGGCGCGAATTATGACCTGATAACAATTTGGACAAATAGGGCAATATAGCTAATTTACGTATTTGTGGTAAACTACAAAGCTGGATTATTAAAATGGACAAGACTCTATTTACTGACCCGAAGTTTTAAGGGTGTAAAATTTAATGGATAACGATACATCTGGGACGGAGGAAGAAAGAAAGGAAATGTATTGCACTCATGCATTTATCAATCATAGTTTATTTGATGTTTTGTGACCCATTATTAACCATCAAACTTGAGATCCCCCCACTCTTGAGTTCATTTTAATCTTTAGACCATGTTACTACAAACGGGTGTAATCGGAATAGAATACTTAGCACTGTATCCACCTAATTGGATTCCCCTTGAAGGAACATTAGTTTATACGTATTTTAGAAAGAGGCCATTATGTCTGCTTTACCATATTTGGACAATTTTTACCTTTTTGGGCCACTTTGACTCCAAAATGTGTTCATTGAAATGTCTAGCCACCTTATTTACTTAATCATTGTCCCTTGGAAGTAAATTGAATTATGGAATTATGTTCCCTTAACCCTCGTCACCCCTAAAGGATGATTCCATGTCGCACAACCCGGACCACCCCCCCCTCCCAAAGGAGATCCCTGTCGACACCAAACGACACAACGATATGTGATCTAAGGCTTTTCAGGTAATGTAGTTTATCCTTTGCGGTCATTGCCACCTTCCCGATACTTTCTGTGTTGGTTAAAAGCCAAAAAAATGGATTACTTTGTTACGTATGATGCTACTGTCAAGCAAATTACTAATAATATTTGTATGTTTTTTTTTTTTTTTTTTAATTTACATAATTTTGGGGTGCAAAAAATTGACCCTATTGTGTCCGCCATTTGATTTAAAAAAAAAAGAATATATTCTAACTATATGTGGTATCAGTGGAAAGCCTATTTAAATATCTTTTAATGTGACTGCAAAGATAATTCCAATCGGATAGAATAGGCCGAGCTACGTCTTTTGAATGCAAGTAGTCAGCTTTTTTACCCCTATCCACGGATTCTCCTTCGATGCACGTTGCCCAACTAACAATTTTTTTTTTTTTTGAGTCCCCAAACATAATGATAAGGGTTTATGTCTATGTTTATGTCAAACAAAGGGGATCTTAAAGGGGGAAAAATCCGTGATAATGGTAAATTTTATTTGAACCAACTTTTTCCAAGATGTGGCATAATTTCGTTACAAATTTAGACAATAATTTAAACCTCAAAAGGTTGTCACCATGTCTTTCTCCTCATAAGGTTATGATGCATTCAACGCATTCAGAACTGCTACCATGTATTAATGCTAATTTATTTTTAGAGGATAAAGGATGTAGAACCGTTGAGCGGCATCGATGGTAAATGTGACTGAATTTTGTGGGGTTAAATATCGCCACATTAATCTGCAGTCAATAAATAGCCCCAATTTCTTCTGGACACTAAATTTGCTTCGCGGAACACGTTCACTTTAATGTGAATCCGGGGGACCAGAGCGGCAACCAGACTACTGATTAAAGACTTTAGCTCGGTCTATACTGACCGATGTGAATGTTCATGTTAGATATATGTGTTTAAAAATTGGAAAAGGTCGTACAAAAAATCAGGGTCAAGTTTTTTTGACTCACTCTGTGTATATGCTTAACTTTGGCACCCAAATAAATTGCCATTTTCTTGAATGAAATGGCGAAATTGGCCGGAAAAAATCCTGGATTTTGTGAGATTGCTTACAAATAACGGTATAAATAAGTCTGCAGTTATGACTTCACTATGACGTCATATTGTAAGGTTTGATATGTTTGTACTTTATTTGAAGAAAACACCATTTGTAGCTACACAATGCTACCAAACAAGATGATGTTTGACCATAATGACGAAAAAACAGGGGCACCCCAATTGTGAAAGTAAGTAGAAAAACCTGGGTGGACGAGAAAAGTGTTTTGACTAATTTTATAGTCGTGGGACAAAATTTGACGTTTTGGCATTTTGTTTTGACCCACAAAGTGTTGTTATGAAATGGCTACCACTCTCTATTCAATTAATTTTAGTTCTTGGAGGTCAAACTTTACATGTTCTCATTAAGATTGTGGAGAAAGGAAGGCATTAGTCTCATTTGTGGATTTTGGACAATTTTGAGGTTTTTTTGGCCAATTTGACCCCAGAATATATAAATTGGAATGGCTAGCACTCAATCCATTCATTTGTGTTCCCTTGGGATGTACACCCACATGTTCTGATGAACATTTGGAAAAGAAGGCAATATGATTGATTTACTCTTTTTGGACTTTTGGCATTTTTTTACCCAAAATTAAAAAAATTACAATGGCCAACACCCCATACGCTATTGGATGTCCCATGCCGATGCGAATCCACATAGTTGGATGTTTGTAACAAATCACGCCGTCAAAACTTTTTCTGAGCACTGTCCCTTAATGCCGGGTCGCCATAGTAGGCTCCTGGATACAGTGTGCATAATATACCACCAAAGAGTGTACAGTTTATTTGTTTATTTGATGTTTCTAAGAGGGTTAGCACCTTCAATGCTAAAGCTGATTAAAAACACAATGTTCAAAATAATTGAGGGTTGAAGAAAAATGTCAATAATAGAATACAGTAGTGAAAAATAAACAGCAATGGGTTGGCCCGGTTCTTGCAAGGCAGCCTTGATCAGAGGCTTAAACTTTTTTTTTTTGAGATAGGATAGGAGGTAACGCTACCAAATTTCGATATTTCAGTGCGAGAAAAGTGCGATATGACAATGCAAATAGTGACGCCAGAAAGACTTTTGGCGTACCCGCGCTCGCTTACCACAGACGATGGTATAGACCGTATTCAATAGCCAGCCATGTGATGGACAAGTGACGAATTCCAGTACTACAATACATTAACCTGTCAAGATACCTGCGCAATCGCTTAAACCCCTGGATCGATTGACAGATTAATGTATTGTAGTCCTGCAATGTATGCATCTTGGTCCACCAACATGTCTGGTGGCTGACGCCATTTGAATACGGTCTAATTAGTCAAGAAATTCCTAATTTTGACGTCGTCATTGGTCACGTAAACAACGAATTCCTGGACGAAAAAGCGTGATTTTTTATTATGTTATACAGCGAGATTTTCTTCTTCAAAAACCGGTGGCGCGAAGATCATTCTCCACTGTAGTGGTATTTATGAACTTGTATGTAGGATGACGGGAGGAGGACGATCTCGTATATGGTCATTCGAAGACCCATGATAATTTGGTTTTGTGGTTTGTTCTGTATTCCTGAACATCTATTTTTGATTCATTTGGGTCAGTTATTGTATTCTGAGAGTAGATTCGTTTTACCATTTCCTTTAACAAACACGTTCTATTGCAATTAGAATGTTTAATGCACTTTACTCCAGGATGACACTATTAATAATTACGTTTTGCGAAAGATTTCTTGGAGAAAAACAAACTTTGCCCGCAGCAGAAATCACCCCCTTATACTTTTGGAATCATTCCACTTTCATGGCACTGTTTTGTTTTGTATTCAACCAATCCCAAGAGACCTCAGAGAATATTGGTGAATTACCCAATCAGCATGCTCCTTCGGGCATTGTTTCTGTGTTGATTCTGGTGAGGATTCATAAGCTGTCGACCATTGAGTGTGGATGTTGGGTTGTGGTTGATGCAAATTTCTGTTTGCGTCATTCCTTTCTGGTCTGTTAGTTCACATTTCGGTTAGTTGAGCTTATCAAACATATTATTCCTATAATCCCAACAAATGACTTTAAACATATAAGTAGTAAAATACCACTCGCACATAATGGGTTCGTCGTAGAGGAACAAAAAGGAAGGCATCATCGGCTCCAGAAAGGCCGGCAGGGAGTGTGGTAACAACCCTTCTCAAGCGCGTTTGCCATTCGCCCGTTTGACTCAAGATCAACACAAGGTAATCCAGTTATGACGGTTATTAATGTAGCGGGTACGTCCCCGCCATATTATTGTAACCGGTTGAGCTAGCAAAAATTTGTAACACATCTCAAGTACAAAAAGTTTGCGTGATTAAATATGTTGACAGGATACAGGGGACCCCCGAAACGCGATTCTTAAGTGCCGCAAGTGGTGCTTAAGAGAGGGGGGTCCAAAACAAAGTTTGTACAGGGGTCAAATTTTTAAATGATCCAATAATGTTGAAAAGCGCACCATGTTATGTGTCAACCACAAGGATCAGGAAAGGTATAGTTAGGGTATGTACAGCTAAAGTTCCAGAGTTATAGGCTAAAAAAGCAAAAAAATCAATAAAAGGGTCAACTTCAGTTGAACAGGGGTCAACTTTTAAAGTTGCTCCGATTTGGATAAAAAATGGTGCAAATCATTGGTGGAGTTATAGGATTAAAATAAGGAATAGTTTTAACGTCTTAAAGCTAGTTTCAAGTAGGGGCCACAGAAGGTCCAACGTCCATTGATCAATGGGCTTGATCTGTTACCACCCCTCCTTTCTTAAGCAAGCATTTGAGATCCTAAACTATTCCTTATTTTAATCCTATGAGCTCCACCAATAACTTTGCACCATTTTTCATCCAAATGGAGCAGCAAATTTTTAAAATTTGACCCCTGTACAACTAAAATGACCCTTTTATCTGATAATTTTGCTGTTTTTTAGCCTCTAACTCTGAAACTTAAGGCTGTACATATTACAAACTCTACCTTTTCTGCTCCCTTATGGTTGACACATAATATGGTGATACTTTTCACATGATTGGATCACATTTAAAAATTTGACCTCTTGTACAAGTCTTTGTCTTGGCCTCCTCTCTTAAGGCACACTTTGCGGCACTTAATATCGCGTTCAGGGGTCCTGTCATGCTGTCTACATCTTTATCACTCCAAACCTTTTTCCCCACAAAAGTTCCCCACATATTCCTGATCCGAGGTTGAACCCCAAAATTCTGATTCAGCAGCCTTCAAACGATAATAAAGCATCTTCCAAACCTTCTTCCCCAACTTCTAAAATGGGATCTCGTTCATAACCCTACTATACTAGTTCATTGCCCTTTGATAATGTAATAACACAGGTTGTAGTAGAATATGGCATAGCGTAACGCTGCTGATTTATTGCAACCATCTGGCTCTTTTTCTAATCCAGTCAATCCTAATGATATGCTGAAATCTTTGTATCAATTTGTTATCACTTGGTTGTGTACTGCCTCAATCTTGGAAGTCAAAAATCATAATTGAGATTTTACATTGATTTCGCTCTACTCTTAGATAGGAATGACTATCAACCCAATGTTCAAAAAGGGGCTTGCCTTGTCTGTCAATATGAAAGGTCAAATAGTTTGTGCAAATCTAGACCCAAGCGCATCTCCACATCAATTCACAGTTGGACCACAGCATTTTTGGTTTATTGCTTCGTCTACTTAGGCAGTCGTCCTCAAGAATGCGACTCTTAAAATATGCACACTTGATTCGTACTGCGTCCAAAGTAGGTTTGGGGGATGGGACCAAACAAGATAGACTGGCGAACATATTATACCCATTTCATAATAATGCACACAACTCAGCCCAATAGATCGGGCTGTAATTGTGGTGAGCTTTGGGCTCTTTATGTGGCAGTGCCCCACTCATAAAGGTTTTCAACCTTCATTTCGAGACCAAAAAATCAGTGATATGGGGGGGGGGTGCCCATGCCAGGAGGTTTCGGGCCCACACAAACATTTGGCATTAAACAATTCAATCAAGCCCCTTTCCTTAATCAGTGATACATCCTCACCTAACCAGTCCCCTGTCTTGCGACATCCAACTTTGACAGATCTGTTCCAATTATAACAGAGCAGGGTGCACCTGCCTTAACTGTATTTATCAAACACGATGTCTTGGATGCCAGGAAGGGGGTCATGGTTTGAAGTCCTGCAAAAAGGGGTAGGAAATAGTTTGCTTCAAGTAAACCTAGGTGTGCTGTAATGAAAATTGGCTTTGTTTACTTATCCATCTCCTATTGCTGCAATTTAACCTCTTTCTGGAGTCTACCCTAATAAAACTGCTGCTCATATTTTAAAGGAAGGCTTATCATTTGGCTTTAAGCTCGGTTATTCTGGGAGTCGTGAACCACGTGATTCTCATATTTAAAGTCTGTAGATCAAAATCAGGGCTTGCCTTGAACGCTCACAAGATGAGTTCTTATCTATCTAACTAGCATTTTAAGCGCTCTACTAGAACACCGCGCTTTACCAAAAAAAATATATAATTAAAGGCAACAAGCTAAAAAACACTAACAAACTCACATGGAATAAAGAAGTTTTCAAAATGCGCTTGAAACAGGACACAGACTCGGCTTCACGAATCTCCTTAGGCATGTTATTCAATATGCCGCGCGCAGCGACGCAAAGAGGATCAACCGCTTTTTCCTAAGACTCTCAGCATTGAAAGAACGAGTGTAATCGAGTGAGAACGAGTCTGTGCGTCCCGTGTCAAGAGGAGTGTTTCTCTGTAGAGAAACAAGAATCACCCATAAAGAAGGAGCTTGTTCCTTGAGACATTTAATAAACATATCATAATCTTATACTGACTCGTTCTTTAACAGGCAGCCAATGCATTCCCTTAACAGCCAGTTAGAGAGGGCTGGTCCTGGCTACATCTACACAATTAAGCGCGCAGCTTTGTTTTGAGGCCTGCAAACGCTTTAGGTCACGTGCACCCAACAACAATGAGTTACGCGATAATCCAGACGTGAAAGGACCAGCCCTCTAACTGCTTGTGGCAAGCCTCTTGGGTGATAAAGCGGCGAATCCTCCAAGGTTCCTTAAATGAAATGTATGGATTTACAAAGGGACTGACTTGATCAACTGTTTCAGCAAAGCATCAAGAAAAATCACCAGATCTTAACAATTAAGTATGGATGAATGCACAATTGCCAAGTCTGAGCTCGAGATCAGTGAGCCGTGGTAGAATGTGATTACTGGCAAAAACGATAAACTCAGTTATTGTCTTCTTGATTCAGTTTGCAGAGTATTATCAATTCCATCCAATCATTGATTTCAGAGATACAGGAATCCAGGCAGGTAAGGGCACGTTTGGAGTCACCCTGGACCTTTGGGTCAAAACTAGAAATAGTGTTATTACTCAGCATAGACATGAATTTGATACCAAGATTACGTATGATATCCCCAAAGGTGTTGTCTAGAGTGAACCCAATGGCCAATAATGGAACCCTTGATGATCTTTCAATGTATGATCTCTGGAAAACTCGTTCTTGACATAACCCTAGTAGTTCTATCACTTAAATAAGATTCAAACCATCGATTTACAAGAGCCCCTATACCAAACCTATATTTGAGTCTTTGCAGCAAACTATGGTGATCAACTGTGTCAAACGCTGCTGACATGTCAAGTAATACCATGAAAACCGCCTTGCCACCATCCAAGAGACTTCACGCACAGCCATTTTTCACCTTAGAAGTGTGGTCCTCAGTGGCGTTATGTCTCCTGTAGGCAGATTGATACTTTTCACCAAGGTGGTTGCCCTCAACTTATAAATCACTTTACATGCCACGCCTTTTCAACGATTTTTGGACAGGAAATTTGTTTTTATATTCGCCACATGGCGATAATTTTCAGGGAATTCTGATCCATGGTAGGCTTCTTAATAACTGAGTTATTCAGAACGCTTTTAAGCCTTATGGAAATGAGCCAGTGGCAAGTGAATTTGATTTCACAATTCTAGTAATAATCGGCAGCAACAGGTGTATTTTTCCTTGACTAACCAAGACGGTAAAGAGTCTAATGAGCAATATTTACTAGAGAACTTCATCATGATAGTTTCTAAACCTCATTACCCCGTACGTTGTTCGAAAGTTTAACATCAAATACTTGAACCTGCACGTTGCCTACAGAAAGTTGTATATCAATTGCAATTGTAACAGATAACATTGTTTCTATTTTTTCACCTTCTCATAAAAAAGGACAAAAACCTATCTGAAAGAACTTGGTAATAACTACAGTCAGGGAGTTTTAGATGGAGACCTATTGAGAAGGAAATTGATTGTACTATTCATATCTTTCATGGTAGCATTTGTACATTTGTTTGTAAGTACTCAATTTTGCACTAGTTATTAACCTAGAAACAAGGTCCTTTTTGAGTTCTAAATGCAGTTTCGTCAGCTTCTGTACGATTCTTTTTCACTGTCCGCTCGAAGGCGCCGCCGGGTCCGCCTAGTCCTCAATGGATTGTTCCCTGTACCATGGCCGTTTAGATCTTATGGTGCGAGTTTTTGTGATAAGGGGACAAACCTCTTCGAGCACCGAGGATGTCAAAGTCTGGTTTATTTCACAAGAGATTAGGGTCTCCACTGTCGGGGAAAATTGGCAGAGCTCATCAGCAAGCTGCGTGAAGTTAGATAGTCTGATCCACTTCACATATTCACGGTATGTTTGTATAACTTTCAATGGAGGAGGTTTTTTCACATTGAATGGTACAGGGTACAACAAAGTGACAGAATAGTGTAAATTATCATCCTCAAATTGCCTGTCACGAATCATATAATCTCCAGACATACACGACCAATCCAGAGTTGACCTGATATATGTGGTCGGACCACAACATGCTGATGAAAAACCAGTATTCTTCAAGATGTTAGGGAATTTCTTGGTGTCATTTTAACAGGCTCATCCCATGCAACGTAAAGTCACCGAATTTGCAACCTTTTCAAGGTGTCACACAGGTCTCATCAGAATTTGTCAAATTCGTCCATGAAGGCGAGGTAGTGAATTTATTACACGCACGGCGATGGACGTAAACAATACTCATGGAATAATTGATCATGATTATATAGTGCCCCCCCCTCCCTCCAAAGGTGGTATAAATAAAATCAGATGGGATAGAGCACAAATTAAGGGACTGCTTTATAAGATGCAAATCCCCTCTCATAATTGATCCTGTCACGATGACGTTGAGCATATCGTAGCCTGGGGTGTGCATTGGCCAATGACAACCATTCGTCTGCTCCTTAGCCGAGATTCTTTTATTAGCATTTATGTCCACATCATTAAGTAATACATGATCTACCAAAGTAACATCCTTGTTTCTTCTGACTGCCTTCCAAGTGAACAGTTTAAATTTTGGGAAAGGCTTTTGCACGGGGAATCGGGCGCAAGTTAGAAATGTTCCTTACCGGTCTGGATCTATCATAACCAGAAGGTTTGGGGCAGTCTATTGGACAAGACACACCAATATGTCCTCTGCTTCCTAGAGGCCGGGGGGTGCCCTTTTACACTCTATGTGTGTGTACCGCTGCAAACCAAGTTCTTTTATAGTATATAGACCAAGTTTGTTCACACACTCTGTACTATTATTGTATGAATAGTTCAGATCTATGTATCCCAATCCACGTGATTGAGCCATGGTCATATTTGGGTGACCAAGTTATGTAAACAATCAATTATATGATAGTGGTCAGTGCAGCAAGGATGACCATATACCAAAAGGCCTTGCCCTCCTGTTGGCACACTTCACTATACTTAGCCATATAGCCCAAGCAGTTAATGAAGATGAAGAAAAACACTGATAATTAGTCATCCAATGGATCTAAAATCACAGATGGTGCCCATTAGTTTGGAGAAAGTCCCAATAGCATAAGTTTGGGTAGGATTGCCGTTCCTTTTTCGTCAAGGTCTTTTGGGGCTAATTTAATTATTTCGCCAATGGTCTGCTGCCAAAATCTGAGGGCATGAAAATTTAGATTGATGCAACACCTTCTTTCCGGTGGGGGGGGGGCGTCAATCAATGACGGGATTGATAGGGATTTTGCAATGTCCATATGCCAGTTTTGATGATGCTGTTAGAATAGTGTGGGGGTGGGTAGAGGTCATGATGGCCAAGGCAGATATCGATCTGCTTTTTAGAATTGTTGCCCATCCATCCATCCTTGTTGGTATGAAGTGGAGGTCATTTCTATGTTGACAAAGCGCTTCCAATGGGAGCTTCATGCCTCCCTGCTCTTTTTGAAACTTTTCTTCTTCATTGAATGGGTAGTCAAAATGAGGCTTAACACTGACATATTGTCTCAATATATGGATTACTATTTCCTTTGCGGAACTGCGACTGTAATGTATTTCTTTTCTTGCAGTCGTCTAGTCAGCATTTTTTGTGAGCAGTCTGTCAGAGATTAGGCATAGGTGTGCCCTTGCTCCATAGAAATCAGTTGGTCAACTTCAATATTACCGTATTTAGGCCTCCAAATTGATTCAGATCGTATGATACTTTCAATTACTCCAGGATCAAAATTAGTTCTGTCATTGAAAAAGTTCAGGATCTTTACAGGAAACAAATATCACTTAAAACTTGCAGTTACTGATTGAATCTCTATCCTTCGTGTGTAGGGCAGTTTCTCCTGGTATGGCAATTTTACGCAGGTTTTTAGACCTAACCTTTGGCATCAAGCGATGATGTACAAATTAGGCTAACAACAGGTGCAAAAGTGATTTGCGGCTCTGGTTAACTTTGCTGAGGGCATTCCTGGCACTCCATTAGTCCAATCAAATTTGGTTTGGGGGGAAGACCTCGCAGTTTTTTACTGATGCCAGCAGTGAAATAGGCTTTGGTGGCTTTTTCAAGGCCGTTGGTTTTCAATGGAAATGGCAGTTTAGCTGTAAAGTAATTGTCAATGCTGGAGAATTTTTTCCCAATTCTGGTGGCCACAGTGTTTGGGGACCTTTTAAACGGTAAACGGTGTTTTTGAGGTGTGATATGACGAGGTGGTTTTCAATTGTTAATAGCAGACATCGAGATCCTGAAATCACGAACTAGTTGTTTTTTGTCTTGCAGTGTTTGAAGTGTAACTTAGCTTTTTGTGCCAACACATTGCAGGGAAAGAGAATAACAGTGCGGACTCATTATCTCGTTTCGCAGAGGGATCTTTTTGGACAGAAGCTCCTTCAGCAGTTCCTGTGGGCACTCCAATCCCAGATTTTCTTTTGGAGCCTTTAGGTTCAGCCACCACAATTGTACATCTTCATGGTTCTAGTACTTGGGTCTCGATATCGAAGAGTTGTTGATAAATTTACCGAATTTAGAAAGTCTTGGGGGTTAAAGGGGGAGTGGCCAGTTCAATCATGTGATATCATTGCTTACATTTCCTTTTTATCTTTATAAGGTGGGCTGCCTCTACAATTACCACTCACAATTTCTTGCAATTTCCTTTTTTCAAAGGTTAATGGGTGGGTGGACCCTACAAACTATTTTGTTCATCCCAATTAAAAGAGGGATTTAGGGCGTCTTCATTCGTCTGCTGATTGTAGGCGCCCCATTACATTTCAAATTCTCTCTCGTTTGGTTGGTTTATTGCTTCTCAATATTCTTTTCAGCTACGAGGCGAACTTTTAAGGCAGCCTTTTTGTTGCCTTTTTATGGGTTTTTTTGAGGGTGGGGAGTTTGGCCTGCAAATACCTCCTTGAATCTGCCCACACATATCTCGAGCGGCAACCCCCGGCTAAATTTGTTCATTACCTTCATATAAGACAAATCCCTGGAATGAAGCCTGCTCGCCACGGTCACGGAATTGGCCCCAAAGGACCCTACTAGGTATTTAATGTCTGCCTGAAAGTTCTAACTGCTAGTTCCTTAATATATATTTGGTATATTTACATACCGGTTTTTTTTTATCCCTGCAGAAATTTTTAAATTGTTGAACTGGTGATCTGCGATCTTGAAATTATTTTCCTGACTTCTGATCCGCCGTTCCATCATGTTTTAGACTTTAATTATGTTTTTGTATGTTCTTGTATTCATATATTTTTCTCTTTGTTATCCGGTCAATAGGAACTTGGATAATCGGGGATTTGATTGTTGAGCGAGCAGGCGAGGCAATCCTCAGCTTAATGGAGGAGGAGTCTTGCTTTGAAGGCTTTGTGGTGCTAATTTGCCTCCTTGTCCCCATAGGCTGAGCAGGTGTTTGTATAGAAATCCGTATCCAACCACTGTATTTCGACCTGGGAACTTGTGACATTTTTAAGGCCAAGTACGGTGATATTTGCCACCAGAATTGAGAAACCTCAGGATGCTAGGAACCTTCTCCTCACTCCGTATTAATATGTTCGGATATCCTTCCTAGGCAAAGTATGTGGGAGAAGACCGGAGAAGACCATCCTGGAGCTGGCAAAAATTGCACCATTAATTTGAACAAAAACCCACTCAGTTTTTTCGCTCATCAGGCAATTCCATATTATCAAAATTCATGTTTTTTTGATCCTAAGGAATGATTCCTTTTCATGTTTGATGGAATCAGCCTCTCTGATCTTGGTAATGAGCACTTTCACCAACAGCTCTCAGATGCCTTGGTTCACTTCAATGCTCATCCTGGTTCCTTTTCCTTCCATGGACTCTGAAAAGGAGTAAATCTTTAAATTGTTAAATTACATACATTTTATCGGGGGGGGTGGGTTTGGCAAGTTCATTCTTAAACTTGTTTGGTGGTCTTTAATTTTGCTCCCTTTCCTCAAAGTCCAAAATGAATGCAAAATTTAGTCAAATTAACTATTTTGTATAATTTGGTTATTAATTTCCATAATGGCCATTTAGTATTTATTTAACAGGTTTGGAGGGAGATCAGCCTAGGGGTCTCCCCTACGCCAGGCCGGGATCTACAAAGTACAGTAAATTGCTGTCTATACTATTGTTTCCCTTTATGTCAACTAAAATCTATTGACATTAGTGAGTTAGCATTGGACAATTTCCACTTAATCTAGGAGTCGTCTGCTCAACAGGTTAAAATTTAAATTTGCATAATTTGTTTCCATACTAAATGTACAGAGTTCGTTTCATGTACCGGTAATATGTATTTGTGTGATTAATTGTAAATTTCTTCCTCAACAGATAGTCTGTCTGAGAGGGACCTAGGAACCTGGTTTGAGATTTCAATTACATTTTGTGATAAATTGTATATTCCTCCTTCACAGATCTGCTATCTGGGGGGACCTATGCATCCATCCTGGTTTCGGAGTTGCAATTATTATTATTATATGAAAGTGTAATTTGGTGTCCACAAATTCACATAGCATAACCGGTTATAACCGGTAATGCTATTGCCTATTCAGCATGTACTACCTGTTTATAACTGACTCAATCTATTACAACTGCATACAGTGCTATCAATATTACAATAGTATTACGCTTTATTCTGTAAAGCTTTGCAGGATTAAAATCAATCACCTCCCACACATCACTCCCTCAGCAGTGGATATGAGCATTGATTTATAATGCAGGTATCACAGGTTCGAATCAACCAATGGCCTTTTTTTTTTACATGTATTTCAATATTATTTTAGAGTACAGAAGAAACATTACTAAGTCCAGAGTTGGAAATGAGGAAGTGCGTCGTGGTCTAGCGGTTAACAAGCTTACCTCTGGAGCAAAGCAGTAGGGTGTTTGAATCAATCCCATGATGCATAGCAATTGTGCCTATACCGTATTGTAATTAAAAACATGTCAGGTACTTAGGGATAAAAAGTGTTCAAAAGTTTACAACCACAAGAAATTTCTAATTTCATGCAAGAACCAAAGTTACTAAGCTTATGTGGGCTAAAATGAGTCGTTAAAGTCAGAGGTTTTATGTGTTAAGAATAGTATTTTTATGTAATACTTGAATCCTATTGAGGTGGAAATTTCCCAAACAGGTGCATTGTGGGATGACCAAACAACACTCAGGGAGCAAAGGGTCCTCGGATCGAGTCTCAGTGGGACCACTTGCTGATTTTAATCGGGAACTCCATTTGGGAGTTGATTTGTTATAACAGATATTGATTTTAAAACCTGAAATGCCAATTTCTCATGGTTCATTGAAATGGGCAAATGAACCATGAAAGTTTGCAACTACCCACCGGGTGTTGGTTTCGTTGTAGTGTGTTTGAATGTTGCAATATGGCGCTGTGTTTAAAGCTGCTGCCTCCAAGTGCATTGTTTCTGTCTAGTAATTATTCAGTTGTAAAAGTCTCTAGCAATTGGCATACAGGCCCACCGGGGGGGGATTTGAGGATTAAAATAAAACCTTGATTATTATTATTAGTAAATACGCGGGTACAATACGTTAAGGAACAGAAGCGTTTCCATGTTCCTGCTTATGCATGTATGCAGTGTATACATTGAAGTCAGTTATAACAGGTACCTCTGAATAGCATCTACCAGTTATAACAGGTTCCTGCCATGTGAATTGGGTCGTGTCATACGGGTAATCAATTCTTCATAACTATAAATTGTCAATTGCTAAAAGTTTGTGATTTTATTATGGGTAATGAATAAATCCACATGGTCAGATAGGCATGCTAATGCAACTTGAGTTTCCGTCTCCACTTTCTATCTGAGGGCAATACGTTTTGCGAAAGCTTGTCTTGAGAAAAACAAATTTGCCCTCAGCAGAAAATCACCCCCTTTATACTTTTGGAATCTTACCCTTTCATGTGCACTGTTTTGTTTTGTATTCAACCAATCCCTAGAGCTAGAGAGACTATTGGCTGAATTAACCAATCAGCATGCTCCTTCGGGCATTGTTTCTGTGTTGATTCTGGTGAGGATTCATAAGCTGTCCGACCATTAAGTGTCGATGTTGGGTTGTGTTTGATGACAAATTTTCCCTCCCACCGCACCCTATTTTCATGTTAGGTTGTGTTTAGAGTGTTGTGGCATGGTGGGTCTTTAATTTGGCTCCTTTCCATTCAAAGTCAAAATTGAATGCCAAAATTTACTCAAATTAACTATTTTTATAATTTGGTTAGGTAATAATTCATAATGCCCATTACTTAAATTTATTTACAGGTTTGAGGGAGATCACAGCCTAGGGTCTCCTACACCAGCCGGGATCTACAAAGTACCGTGTAAATTAATTGCTGTCTACTTATTGGTTTCCATTATTAAACTAAAAATCTATTGACATTAGTGAGTTAGCATTTACCATTTCCAGCTTAATCTATGATCCTTCTTGCTTCAGGTTAAAAATTTAAATTGGCCATAAATTTGTTTCCATACATTATGATTTTTAGTTTTTACATTTATCTAATTTGTGTGGATTAAATTGTAAATTTTCTTCCTCACACGCTGTCTGAGAGGGACCTGGTAACCTGGTTTGAGATTTCATTACATTTGGATAAAGTTGTATAGGTTCCCCTCCTTCATGATTCTGCTGTCTGGGGAACTAGGCCATCCGATCCTGGTTTCGGATTTGGCAATGATTATTAGTTAATCATGGAAAGTGTTATTGGTGTTGTGTCATCTTCTGTCTTCTTCCAAGCCTTTTCAAATCCACTGCTGGATGAAGGTCCCAGCCATGATGTTCCTCCATCTCTCCCTCTCTCCCTTGCATATTTGTACCAATTAGTTTCATTCCAGAATTGTTGTATTTCACCCTCACCCACACAGCATCCATCTCTTTCTTTCTTTGCCTACCTCTGGGCCTTTTTTCCCCAATTCAAGTTGTGGTCCCATATCGTAGTCAGTGTGCTCCAACTTCCATCTCCCCTTCTAGTTATATGGCCAGCCAGCCCAGGTCCATTACGATGTTGATTCTTCCATTATGTCCCGTACCTTTGTCTGTCCCTTATTCCATTAATTGTTTTGTAGATCTTTAATATGTTAAGTGTTACGGCATCCTTCTTGTCCAGTTATGTAGCGGGGCGGCTAACTGGTTCTTTTCCATTTTAATTGTTATGGTCCATGTTTCTGATGCAGATGTCCAATTGAGTGGAAATGCATTGTCGTACCTTTCTTTTCAGGACAATGGTAGATTATATTACCCTTTCATGATGTGGCTGTATTTGCCAATGCTTTTGCCACCCTCTTTAAAAATAATCCTTCTCCGTATTTTTCATTATCATTGATCTTTTCGGGAGAGTGAAAACCGTTTTCCCAGGTAGATGTTTTCAGATACAGTTTCCAAATCTGTTTCCATTAATGATGGATTTGTTTGTGTGTAACTGATTTGTCTGCTGGCCATTACTTTGGTCTTCTTCATTTTCATCTGCTTCAGTCCTCTTTGTCTTTCCCTGCTTGCTATGTCAACTTCCTGTAGCATGCCTTCCATTTCAACTTGAATTTGTTGTTATGTGACTATTCACTGCAAAACGGGGGTGGTTGAACTTCTCCCCATTCACATTGATACCTTTAGTTCCCAATGTGATGTCTTTGAAGATCAGTTCTAAGCATTCTGTAAAGAGCTTTGGAGACATTGTATCTCTTTTAATTGCCTGGCACTCCTTCCTTATTGGTATTTGTTGCTTTCTTTTGTGTAATTGGGGTGTACTTAACAGTAGTTTGGCTGCCACGTATGTCTTTACCTTTGATTACTTTACTTTAATATAGTTGGGTTGGACAGGTGTTTTGCTCTTTCATTCAGTGCCGTGAGAAAGTGCCCAGGTTCAACGGAAATCAACGCTTTCTCATAATCCACAAAAGCGACGCATACAGGAGTATATTGAACTCTTGACATTTTTCTTATAGTTGGTTTGAAAGGTGAATGGGGTCGATTGTTGAGAAGGTCTTCTTATCGAATCCCGCTTGCTCCCGTTTGTTGGGTTGTTCATCTAGAATTCTTTTCTTTCCAACCTGTTTGTCACAATCTTTGTGAAAGCTTGTACATTTGGATAGAGGCCAATGGGCCGGTACTTCTTCACATCCCTTTTGTTCTCCTTTATTTTTTGTGCAAGATTATCATGTTTGCTATATTTCCACTGGTGTTTGGGGGGGCCCCTTCTTGGTGAAGACAAGCTGTGAATAGCTTTGCCATGTTCTATGTTAACTGAACCTGCCTCCCCTGCCTCCCCTTCTTCTTTTAGTGTTGTCCCAGCATTATGTTGTCTGTCCTGGGCTTTTGCCCTTTTTCATTTGGGGGCCTTAAGAGACATGCTCTACTCCCACTTTCATTTAGGTACTTTCTCCTGGGAACTTCTATGTCTTCGGTTTGTTGATTGTTTTGGTAAGTCTTCATAGGATTCCTCTACTCTTCGCAGAATATCATCCTGATCTGTTAATTCCTGCCCATTTGAGTTGACAGAAGTTTGTTGTTTCTTTTTTCCCTGGCCAAGCTTCTTGTTGGGTTTCTTAGTCTCAAGGTGCTGGTGATTCTAGAAATTTATGGAAGGCCCTTAAGGGTATTGTTCCCTTCCAAATCCCACCCAAAGGCCCCACGTCTATTGTTGTTGATGGCCAAGGTTTTACATGTGAATGATTAAATTGGCTGAAGGGTTTACAAATACTTTGCTAAGGTTGCTTGTAATTTAATTAATGGGGTAAAGTAAATCAAGCAATGTTGAATTGGTTATAATGTATGTGTGATAATACCAACCTCGTCTTACCACTTGACCCTGATTCTTGTGACTTTAGTTAACAATGAAATATGATAGAGTGCTAACAAAGCACCGGGCTTGATTAGATAAGTTTGCAAATCCTTAAGGCTCGCCATGCCTGCTATTGTGCATGTTTTAACCTATAGCATGAAATTTATCTGTTGTAAGCGGCGTTTTCTTCTATGCCTTGAAGGATGCTAAGCTTATTCCTCTTCATAAGGTGGCGATCGAATAATACCAGCTTAGCCGGCCCGATTTCCATTCTTTCTTGTTAAGTAAAAGAATATTGGACAACGGCTGTTTATAAGCATATGTACTCATTCCTCAGTGATCATACCTTATCAATGAATATCAATCTGGGTTTCGTCCTTGTCTTCTACAAAAACTGCTCTTACAAACATTGTCGATTGATGGTTAATTAACATGAAGGCCGGAAAATGACGGGAGTGCTTTTATTGATCTTCGCAAGGCTTTTGATACTGTCAATCACAATATTTTGTAAGTAAGCTTGTGACATTGGTGCGTCAGATATTGTAATTAAATGGTTCCACTCATACTTAACTGGTAGAACCCAGCGAGTATCTTTTAAGGACACAACTTCCAGTGCAATACCCGTTAACACAGGTGTGCCTCAAGGTAGTATCTTAGGGCACTTTATTTATATTTTTTATCAATATTAGAAACAATTGTAATTAGTCATGGAAAAATTTCAATGTATGCAGACGATACACCCTGTCTATTAGTGGTTTTGATGCTGATTATATGTTCTAACAAGACTGCAGTTTGATCTGGAAGCAATTATGGATTGGCTTCAAACAATATGTTATTCTTAATAGTGAAAAAACTAAGATTATGTTGATTGGTAACGCGTGCAAAACTTAACAATGTGCAGGCTAACGATTTTCATGTAGTTTTAGATGGTTGTGACATTGAGGTTGTAAGAAAGAAAATTGTAAATGTTTAGGGGTGAGTGATTGACGAGAAAAACTTCGTGGGCATATAAACAGGTAACTTAAGTTATTCAAAAAAGTGTTTTGCAAAAATCGCTCTTATAAGGAGGCTTAAAACATCTTAGAACGTTGATATCTTCATATCTTGTTTAAGCCCTTTTTGTAAGACCTCATTTGACTATTGTAGTGCACTGGTATGGCCGTTGATTAAAGTGATAGTACAAACTTGATGTTTAAATAAAAGATGTGCTAGAATTATTCTTGGGGCTAATTATTTGACACCATCCGAATTTATGTTCAATGAGCTTGGATGGGAGCGTCTGACCGTTCGTAATGATTATTTCAAAACACTTATGATGTATAAATCCCTGAATCAATTAGAACCACAGTATCTGATTTAATAATTCGTTACGTTCGCGGACAATCACACTGTTATACTAAGACAAGCAGCTGTGGACAGCTATAGCTCTACCCCTTTAAACTCATGGGCCATGACTATTATTATGTTATAAAATATTCTTTTATGTACAGTGGTGTTAAGTTAGGGATGATTATCGATATTAATGTAAGGAATTCTGTGAGTTTACAATCTTTGTAAAACAAAGTTATATAACAGTATATTTTAATCAGTAAATTTCTTGTACATATTTAACGATTTTTAATTTTTAGCTTGGTGATTTTTTTTATTTTATTGTTTAATAGACTATAAAATACCTTGTTTTCCTTTGTTACTTGAGATTTATGATATATCATTTGTTGATTTTGTTGTGTGGGATGGCCTATCTGGGGGAAGTGTTTTATGGAAAATCTATTTGCCCGTGTGGGGGTGTGGAATGTTTGGGGGTGCAGTATGTGTTGTAGGGAGGGTGTACGTGGGGTATGTGTTGTATGTGGCGTGTGGGTTTTTTTTTTTTTAAAAAAAGTAAAATTGTTGATTTTGTTTTGTAGTACGTGTGTATGTTTGTGATGAGTGCGCGCACGTGTATGTGCGTTTGTGTGTGTTGTGTGCGTGCGGTGTGTGTGTGTGTGTGGGTGTGTGTGTGTGTGTGGATGATGATTGTGTGTGACGTCGGTTTGGTATGGGTTGCTGCATCATCACAATGGTTATTCACATATTGTAAATATTATTTTGCTATTCTCGGCCACTATATTATTTTTAACCATTTTGTTGTCACCTCTTTGGTAATTTAATTTTAATTAATATTGATATAAAATTGATTCGATTGAGCCCAAATTGATTGGTCGAGCATGAGTTGCAGAAATATTGGGCGAGACTCAGTCGAGCCCATATTTTAAAACTCATCAGCGAGACCATTAATCTTTGGCGTACATCATCCATTGAAATCATTATCATGTTTTTATGATCTGATATTTTCCCAAAATTGGACTCCCTAAAACATGATACTGTGCACGATTTCTTTGATTGTGTTTTAAATTTTGTATATTAATTTATATGTGCAATTAATATCTTTGTGCATATTTTAATTTTGGTGATCATCATATTTGCAAATATTGTATTTTGTATTTTGGTGTATTTTAATTTTGTGTATTATCTGTGCAGCTATTGTATTTGGGTGTATTTTAATTTGGATTAAATCATTGTGCATGATTGTGGCATGCCCCGTGTTAGATCAGCGGTCCCATCTGAATCGGGCTACCCTGGGTAAAGATAATTATAAATAAATAAATAATTTTTTGTCTAAAATGGCCCTTTATATACCACCCGAAACCGTTGACGTGGGTCAAAAGGTCACTTTATGCTGAAATTTTTGAAAAAAAAAAAACCAAAATTTTAAAGATATTTTGACACGAAGTCCACTTTTTGATGGTAAAATGTTTAAAAAAGCCAAAAGAGGACGCATGTTTAGGGGGTTAGTCCACTTTTACCAAAGAAAGTTTCCACTTTTACGGAAAAAGTCCACTTTTTCGAAGTCCCGCACCCCCCCCCCCCCCAAAATGAAATCCTGCGGACGGCCCTGCGTAGCCCTTGGAAGGGACTACGGAATTTGTTTAGGCAGCTGTTCTTGTCTACGCCCCCGTCTATTTTGGGCAAGGCAGCAAGGCCATTGATCTGAGATCAGTGGGCATGGTGGGCAAGGCTAATTTGTCATCGTAATTTGCAATCCTAACGCTACTTTTCTATTGTTTTTTTCTCTCAGCTTTATTCCTGTATTTAGTCTGGTGTCAAAGGCAGAAAAACATAAATAATGTGGTCCAGGTACTCCACCAAACGAACATCACAAGCTATCATACTACTTGAATACACATAAAAGAATACAAGTAATAAATTGTTATTCGCCACAGTACCGCCAATGGGGGCCGGGTCAAGGGGTATTGACCCCGGCCGGGGTTCTATGTGGGGCCGGGGTCCTATAGGGGGCCCGGGGCCCTAGAGGCCCGTAAAAAATAAAGGTTCAGCCTTGCGGTTGTGACAAAAATCCGAGAGGGATAGAAGTGGGGAAAGAGGGATGGAGAGAGAGTGAGAGAGAGAGCATTGCTGATACAGGGGGCCCGTTTTCCCCCTCTTCCGACAATGATACCTAGGCCTACTACGTTGAGAACATACTCTGTAATAAAACCCACGAATTTTCCTTTTTGGTTTTTCGCGCTCAACGCGCGGTTAATAAATTTAGTGGCAGGGCTCTCTTGTTTTGAGAAATTACACAAAAAACAATTCATGAATTATAAGTGGACACTTACCAATTCAAATTTTTCTATCAAATACCTAGAAAATGTTTTTGGAAAGTGAATATAGCAAGGGTTCCGCGCTTGTTCCTGCATCCACCCCTGCTTCATATGAACTCTCCGGGAACACTCTGTATATTATTATTTGAAAAAAAACTAAAACCATCAGCTATATTTTACTTTTTTAAAACGTTCATCATACCGTTTATCATTCAATGTTTTACCATTTTTCTGTACATAACTATTTTGTTCCCGCCGAACGAGTCTGGAATGGGGACTGTAATATTATCCTTTGACATTTCGCCCCTCAACTTTTTTCGCACTCAACTTTTTTTCAGGGAGGGTGTGCAGCCCCGATTTCCGCACTTGGTGGCTTGTGACTGAACTGATTTTGCAAGCTTGGGAGCTGACATTGGCTAAAATTAGGCTTCTGAGGCAAACAATTTTCTGAAAAGGGGGACCTTATTGAACTATGAATTTGCTTCAATGGTGGGTCTTTGGAATGCTGAGAGACGCGAAAAGGGGGCATTACCTCTTTCCAATGTCAGTGCCCCCGCCCCCCCCCGCCTCTCAACCTCGACAGGACCACCAAGGGGATGATAGATAGGGGAATGCAGGAACAGAGTGAATGACATGGTAGTGGGGCTTGTAGCCTCCTACATATGACCAAGTTTGGCTACTCTCTACCTAGCTCAGTTAAAAAAGAAGAGAAGATTAGCCGAATGTTCCCCAGGGTTAAACATTTTTATAACAGACGGACGGACGCGGACGGGACACACCACCACAGACGATTGCTCAGTTTATTAAGCGGACAAGGTAGCTCAATCAGGTAAGCGCACGACTCCAGTGTATGCTCAATTGCGTATAGGCGCGTGCGTAGTTCGAGCCCTGTGGGATTCAGCTATCTTGTAATTTCCACTGGACAGAAATAACAGCTTGGTTGATCCGATTTAACCCATGCGATATTGGGGAAGCTGATCCCGGCTGCGATGGTCTATATCGATGTATGTTTGATGATAGGGAAAGCGCTGTCCCCGATCTGCTGCATCCCTTGAAATGATGCTAAAATGGTTTATGGTATGTTGGGCCACAGTGAGTGATCAGCGACCATTGTGAAAATAGCTCTAGCGGCCAATAGCATAAGGCGCTATATAAATCTTGCTATATTATTATTATTATATTGCCACAAAAAGGTCAACATTCGACCATATTTTTTTATATGTACTATAGTAGCCAAACTTTCCCCTACTAACCCATGGTAATTCATTACCCAAGGGTTCTTACCTTGGGCTATCGCAGGGGGTGGGGAAATTTAAAATAAAGTAAATGTTGCCACAAAAAGGTCAACATTTGGCCCCAAAATCATTTTTCTCCATGAGCTTAGAGTAGCCAAACTAGCGTTTTGTTTTTTAATATTGTAGGATTTCACCCACGGTACGTCTCCGCTGGTGTCGGGTGGGGGGGGGGGGGGGGGGAGGAGAAATGTAAAAATCAAAATTTCATACAAAAATCAACATTTGGCCCATTGTGTTTTTTTTCCGTTGGTGAAGTGCTTTGATCCTTGACCTTTTTAGTTATTTTTGGCAAGTTATGATTTTTTGGTATGAGTTATGGACGGAGTAAAACGAGGTTGTTTTTAGGTTTTGGTTGAGTATGGAAGGCATCTGTTTTGGCGTTATATGGGTGCGTTATGGAGTTTCATAAACGAGTTGCTTTGTGGAGATTTCTTTGATGAGTTATGGATGGGTTCATCGAGGAGTTTTATGTTTTTAGTTATTTTGAGTTATGATGTTATGGAGAGTCATCAATGCGTGTTTGTGAGATATTTCTTGATGAGTTATGGATGGGAGTTCATGGGCGAGTTATATTTTAGAGTTAGTATGGTGAGTTGTGCATGGAGTTCATCGAGTTATGTTTTGGCACTTATGGAGTTCATCAACAAGTGCCTTGATAGAGAGTTCTTCGAGATGTTCGGACGGAGAGTCATCGATGAGTTAGTTTTTTAGAGGTCTTTTTGGTGAGTTATGGATGGAATTCATTGCCAAGTTTTTGGAGTTATTTTGGTGAGTTAATGACTGGAGAGATTATTAAAGCAATAACAGACACTTATTTTTGAAATGTGCCCCCAATTTTCTTGTATTTGAGATTTTGCAAAGTTGCATTGGTAATAGGTTCGTAAACTATGCCTGTGAAATGTAAAGCTCAAAAATCTATGTGTCGCAAAAAGAGGGAATTTTGTAATTAGAATCATTAGTATCGGAGATCTCCGATAATAATTTAACGCCTGCTGGAAGCGCTCTTCCAATATGAAATAGCCGGAAAATTGTGGCATGTACGTGTTCTACGCTCATCCATTTAGTTGTTCCATGGTTTAGGCAAGTCAAGTTAGAGATTATTTTTGTGCGGTTGACACTATTTATCAGGAGGAAATAAATTGGTGTTCAGCTCCACCAGTGAATTGACAATCAGGGCATTCCTGTCTAATTACCCAACAAATCGGCTTCTTTTATGGCCAAAAGCATTTTTGGAGCATTACCACTCACAGGTATAGTTTACTAGACAATTACCAACACAACTGTGCAAAAATTTCAAATTTTTTAAAATTGGGGGCTCTCTTAAAAAATGTGCGTTATGCTTTAGTCCAACAGTTATGTTTTCACATTGTCTGTATATCATCTGTCCGTGAGAAATTGTTTCACGCTGGATGTCAAACAGGGTGCATCGGATTTTTTTTGGGGGGGGGGGGTGGAGAGGGTGGAGAGAGACAGTGCATGGTTAAGTAACGTAGTGGTCGGAGTTAAGGGGGTGGTTGGTGTAGTTTCAGGTTTCATTAGCTTTCGTATCGTGGGATGATGCACTTGATCCAACTGATAGGGTTCAATACCAGGAATTCATACACATGATCAGGGTTATACTGTTCACGGTTCATGGAAGGGCCAAAATAAGTAGTAGAGATTCAAATCAATTCACAAGGAAGATCAGAGAAGCAATCTGGAACGTAGAAGGGGAGCAAAACCATGAACCATGTCATCATCCCACGATGACAAAAGCTTAAATTGTAAAGTACTTACTGGATGGCCTAACATAAAATTTACCAATAAAACATAACTGAGAAACATCCTACTGATGAAGCTATTCCATAATATATATACATACAATTGGAGAATGTGTAATATCAAATGAAACAATATAGTAAACACTTGATTGCTGTTTATGAAAATATTAGATGGCATTTTATTAAAATCAGAGAAGTCAAAAATTCTCCATGGTAAAACAATTACACAAAATAGTTTATTGCAGACATACGCAAATATTTTTGTATTTTCAATAACAAATACATATCTTTCTTTATGTATATTAAACCAATTACACAAAAAGAATTGGGCTAGGACTGCCAATATCATTTACAAATGAACATCTTCTATTTACTCTGGCAGAGGCACAAGTACAGGGCTTCCTTTAATTTCGTGCTTTAGTCAGCAACTATTGGGCTCTTGCTGTGCTTTTTGCCAAAATGTTCTAAATAAATAAATAAAAAAAGGATTTGACTTGATACACTGAGGCAAAGCAGATCACTATATACTTGCGTTCACCTAATATTTACACTGTTTAAAACTAAACCACAGACGGCCAATCAAATGTAGCCAGTATTTAAGCCAAAAGGAAATAAACATATCATATTGGTCAAATTGTGTTGTGACCCTTTTGGAGTGCATACTTATGTAGGATGCAGTGGCGTAACCAGACCTTTACAACGGGGGGGCTGAAGGGTGCCAAGACTTTTTTTGAGGGGGCAATTTGGGTTTTCTCCATAGACACTGTACAAAAGGTCAGTAATTTGGGGGGGCGGGAAGGGGGGGCAAGGGTTTTGTTTGGGGGGGCTCTCGCCCCCCCCTGCCCCCCCCCCCCCCCCCGCTGGTTACGCACTGGTAGGATGGATAGATGCTTTATAATGTCACTACCAAAAACTAAGGGGTTTTGGTTGTGGGGGATTGCATGTACATGAGCATGGGGGAACCACACAAGATTGACACTTAAAGGCTGACTCAGAGATTTTGAAATATTTTGTGTGTGAGAAGTAAAGTAGTCATCTAAAACTAAAAGATAGTCACAAAATGCTATTCCAAAGTTAGAGATGAATCGGATTTTCCGTTTTCATGCAGTAAACATTTATGCACAGTATAATAGTGCCATAGGATACCGGGTATGAAACAAAAAATTCTGGATCCGAATTTTGAACAAAGTTGTGATTTTATATGGACTTCGAATTGAGCTTAGTTATTCCACAGTGATTAGTGGTGGACAAGCATTATGTCTATGCAAAAACACACGATTTGTTGGAAAATGGAGGTGCGGCCTCCTCGGGAATCTCTGAGTCAGCATTATGGCGGGTTCCCAACCGTTTTGATCCGAGACCCCATTTCTTAACAATTGGCTTGCAGCGACCCCAAGTACTCAAATACCATTCTCAAAAAGAATTTGACATCAGTCAAGAAAAAATGAAGGTGTTGTGCAGAGGGACGTCAGTGGCAAGCCAATTTCAAGCCAGGGGAAGGGAAACAAGGTCGCCTAATATCTACCCGAAACTATGAATCTACTGATGACAGAGAAGCAAGGGCAATCCTTAATTAAAAATTCGGTTGTGGCATTAAATGCTGCCGGTGATCTCCATTCCTAAAAACAAGTCAGCCGCTAGTATAGTTGTGCAGACAAAGTGAATTTGCCACTAGTATCATTACAATCGTGTTCACTTTTGTTATCTTGTAACCAGCTCAGTGAGAGAGTTAGTTATCGACACGAATTCACATTGATTAAATCTGACAAACAGCATACTAGTAATCATGTGTGGATTTTCTTGCTTGGACTTTTTTACCCGAGAACTTTATCATGACTACTGATCACTTCCCTTAGAGCTGTTCTTTCTGTCCACCAATCATTGGAGATCCCTTTATTCCACATGATCAATACAGTTCACACCCAATGCCCCCTTTCCCCTTTTTTTCCTAGCCCTGTTTGAGACCTGGAATTTCCACAGTTCATTGAGCACAATTATGGGCTATGTGTCCAGTTTTTAGCTGGTATAACACAATACATCTTGAACACCAGTTGAAATATGATATCCTGAGATTGAGCAATGCCCCACCCCCTCTGACTATGCCACTGAACATGAAAAAGTAGTACTACCAATCACTTTCATTTACTTGAACAAATTGGGAGGGTCTCGAAATGTACAAAAAGATGTAGTAAACAAACTTTCATTTTCTCCATGAACTGCACATACAGTGGAAGTGTTATGGGGCAGGGGGTGTGGGTGCAGGTCAGACCCTGAGCACAATACATTTTGGGGAAAAGGTCAAAAATTTGGGGGAAAAATTAGAACAAGAAAGCCACTTTTTGTGAGGAGTGTTCTGAAGTCAAAAAGGTACGTTTTGAATCCCATCCCCCAAAGAAATCCCTGTGTAGGGTCCTGGTAATACTGAATACACCCAGAAGTACACTTAGCTATCATTCAGGTATCACACACCAGTGCCACACACCATTGATCCTGTTAGGACCATGTTAAGGGTGATTACCAAATCTTAATGGTACATTTAATGATCCTTACCACTTCATTTCATTATGATCCACTAGATATCCTTCAGAACAGTTATTTTCAAAATTTTCAGTCAATTCTGATGGTACGTTTTCATGTTAAAGCAAAGGTTTTCGTTAACGGTGTTTGGACCATGGCCACTGTGTTGCACTTTTGGTACCCTTATACAGACAGAAAATACAAAATTGCAAATGCTTGTATTCGAATCTGCACATACTTAGTACCATGCTGTACTTAAAGGACACTATCAGTGATTTGCTACCTCAGTAAACCGAAAAAAATCATTCAAAAATCAGATTTTGGCAATGATATGTAAACAAGTACAGGTATCCTAACCTACCTGCAAAATTGATAAGACAGAAGCAAACCTATAAGGACAGAATCGGAGATTGTGTCATACTGTCCGTTGGACACTTACACAACACGTAATTGAATGGAGAATTGTATCTTGGAACACTTTGCGTTTTTCCTTTTCTGTCAATTTCTACAGCTAGAAAAGGTAACTTATGGAAATTCACAGACTTATCTTTCACTTGAAGCTATTCCTGCAAAAAATTTCAAATATTTTTCAAAATCACTGTAGTGTCTTTAAGATTAGGTACACATGCTGTACGTAGGCCATGGTTAAGATGATGCAAAAAATCTAAACTTTTCTTAGGTAGGGATGAGGTTGAGGGTCACAAAATGCCCTTTGATTTAACATAAGTGTTGTATAATATAGACATATCCCCTAAGCTAGTAGCTACTATTAGTTATCCCCGTTTGTCACGCAATACGAAAAGATAAGATGGCTTTGCGTGCCATACACATGAGGCCGCATGCCGCTGGTGGTATGGCACCAAAAGCAAATTTTTTGTATTGCATGAGAACAAACAAGGGAAATTAATTTATATTCAGTAGACATGAATTACTAATATTATTATTGAAAATCAACTAAGTGCTTTTCTTTTAATCTTCCTTATTTTAATATTGTCCTCGTAGTAGCTGAAATTTTTGCCTAAGCTTCCTTCCAACTTTTGGAAGCCAGTGATTATAATAACAAATCGCAGTGCAAAGTGCGAGCAGTGGTCATGCGTGCACACGCTTCAGTGCCATACACTCCACAGCGTATGGGCCCTTACACAGGCACTAGATTACACTGTAAATTGGAGTGCGCACATCATTATACTGCAAAGCGCTGTATCTATGGGATCTATTACTTGTATTACCGTGAGAGCCAAGTGATACGGAAATATATCAAGGGCTATCACCACTGAACGTACTTATCATGTCTACTGAATGATAAATATATGTATCCTACTTAAACACAATTTCATTCATTACCAAAGCAGTATATTACGTCCCCTATTGTACCTTTTACAGCATTAGGTTTTCAACAGGGCCGCCGAGAGAATTGCAGGGCCCGGGGGGAACATTAAGAGTTACGGGCCCCCTTTTATATACCAACTTCGTTTTTCAGAACCTCATGGGGGGGTGGATTTTGAAGTTCGTTGCTGCGACGCGGCCATGACGCGACGCGGGATTGGGACCTGTATTTTGTAAGTTGATCGATGCAACTTAATGGATGTTTTTCTTGAATTATTTTTTTAAATGTAGACGACCCAGGGGGGTGGGTGCGGAGGTGTGTCCCGGCCCCTTTCTCGCGCCGAACGCGGAGCCTTGCAATGTTACTTCCAAAACACTTTTCTCATAAATTTATAGAAACAATTTGAAATTGGGTATGTAGTCCACTTTATAATTCATGACTAAAACCGTTTTATAACAAATCTTAATTGTGTGTTGTGCCTCTTTCTCAAACAAAGAGGGGGCCCTGTACTAAATTTCTTAAATTAAAAAAAAAAAAAAAAAAAAAAAAAATGAATTGCGTGGGTTCAAGAGTTTTTTCCTCAACGCAAGTAGGTATCATATGGCCGCAGGAGGGGGAACGGGCCCCCCTGTAATCCGCCAATGCTCCTTTCTCTCCTTTCTCTCCTCTCCCCCCCTCCTCTCTATCCCCATCTCCTCACTTTCCTTCCCGTCTCTGACTTTTGTCCACAACTGCAAGGGCTGAACCTTTAATTTTTTACGTACGGGCCGGGCCCCCTAGGACCCCGGGCCCGATGTCAATTACACCCTTTGACCCCCCTCTCGCGGTACTGGATGAATTCTTGGTTATCAAAAATTTACAAAATATAGGCCACTTAAGTCATCCATTAAACAGTATTTCAAAACTTTTATTACACACATTTGGTACCCTGTAGGAAAAACCCTACAAAATCAATGGAAAAAAAAAAGGGGTTTTTTTCCAATACTGGATTCACTGGGGTCCCAGCCTATGCAGAAATTATAACTTTATAACGACTTGGGGAATAAAACCAGTACACTTATTATACTGATACTGATATGGCCCTCCACACTTTTTTTGGCAAACAGGAAATATTTGGTGGTCCGCATTGCATTGGGGAGCAGGGGAATGCTTTTAGCTGAGCAATAGAAACGTGTTCAAAGACTACAGAGCCTGTCTCAAAAAAATGTACAATCAAAACAGATTTTTTTCAATATTGTTCACACATACGTAATCGTTTTGTACAGCACAATAAAGAGAAAAGACCAGGCTTTACAGGATTTTTTGTTCCATCTCATTTGCTTGTTTCACTCCAGTTTACTGCGGAACACAAAAATACAGTTTGTGCACACTTCCTGCTGGTTGAGTGAAAACGGTGAAAGATGAAAAGAATTCGTTTTAAAACAGAAGGTATTCCATTGAACAGATATGAAATTCTTAAAAAGGGATTAAGCCTCATAAAAGAAGAAACTCTAAAAGATATGAAAACAGTTACGTAATGTGGAAAGTTATGATCAGTACGTTCTGGCCTTAAGATAAGTGAATTAACATTCGAATACTAATTGTTGTGTCAGAAGAGAACCATGGGCGTCAGCAACCGAGAGAGCGTTTTTAGGGGTTCTTGAAGATCATGAAACGCAAATTCATACCAACACCTTGATACATTTGCTTCCAAATTCAATTTTTATGCTTTCAAACAATAATTAAAAGCACAAAGATAGTAAAATATTTTTAACCCATTCTTTGATTTGGAGTGTTTATTTTCATTGAATACCATTTCTTTCTGGCTGATTAACAAGCTGTACCAATTTTGTAATAAATTCAAAGAATTTAAAAAATTAAAAAAAGAAAAATATTTGTATTGTTTATTATTTATGAAAAGCAGGAATCTATCACTGAACTTATTAGTGGACTATTAACACTCTGTCGCTAAAACTAGGCTCCCTTGTTTACTTTAAAGTGCAACGAGAGATTTCACATATCAGTGTCCCAAAAAAATAAAAAGTATTGATTTTTGGCATTGCATGTAACAGCTTCCATCAAACATATCCCCATTTGAAATGATTAAGCTCAGAAAAGAAATGTTCTTTGGTACAAAATTGTGAATTTTCTAAGTTCGTATAGGAGCAAATACAAAATTCAGCCATAGTTTTTATATTGAAATATAAGCAAATCAAAATCACTTTTTTTATCTTTACGATATTTCTGGTTGCCTACTTACAAGGTAAGAAACCTATGAGGTTACTATATATGAAATGACTATTATGACACATATTGCGTGCCTCAAAATCTCTCGTGCCACTTTAATTCTGTGTTTTGTGTCTTTGGCCAAGTTGTAATCTTTGTGCGCTTCAGACAGAATGGCATAACAGCCCGAAACAAAACTCTGCCAGGCATAAAGTGGCACAAAAATTGGTTGTGATCACAGTAAATTGATTATATCTCTGGATTGACAAAAGAAAAGGATGAAAAAAACCATTGGAAAGCCTGGTCTTTGTTCTTAATATCTTCTGCCAAGTAAGAATGATATTTGACTTTTCATGTTAACCAATTTTTTTTTACTTGATTGTACACTTTTTTGAGGACAGGTTGTATTTTCCAGTATAGTTGTGAATTACAGTATTACAAAAATAATTGTTATTAGATAACTTCAAAGTACTCTATAATAGTAGTATTCTACACACCGTGGCACACACATTTTGCCCTGTTATGAGACCACTCAAAGCAGAGTTCAGTTATAACCTACCAAAGAGCATGCAATAATTTTGTTTTTGGGGGAAAAAAAATTTATTTTACGAATTGAATGAATAAGTTTTGAATAAGGATAACCACTTAGTCTGCTTTCAAAAGCATATATTTAACATTAAGACTAAATTAAGACTTGTAACTGTGTTGCTCTATGGAAAGAGAACTACCGGGTACGATCAGCTAAGGGACCAAAACTGGTTAACAAAAGAGTCTGTGAACTTCAGTCGAATTTCATCCTCCAGAAATAGCCCGATGTCATAGACCCGATGTCAAATTTCTCCCTCGACTGAGGGAGAAACTTTCGACGCATCTGTTTTCCAAATAAGGAATGGGTATTTTCACCAGCCAATGATATTGACAATGATGAAGTCATTCAATACATTTAAAAATAAGAGGCTGTGGCAGATCGCCTGCACCCTTTTGACAGTTACCTCTGAGACAGGTGATACGCACCGCTCGGTGATGTAGGTACGCGTACGCAGGACAATAGGCGACTAGCATGGTGCATAACAAATCGATTAAAAGGTTGTTTGTATTAGAATGGATTTGGGTTTGGATAGGTCTAAAAAAATTTACAAACTAATGAAAAATATATTATTGTAGGATTTTTTAAGAAAGGAAAAGGTCGTGATAGAATACAACACATAGAAGCCACGGGGGGAGGGGGAGAAGGAGGAGAAGGGGAATCAATGGCCCCCAAAATGCACCAAAAAAAAATTTAAAAATAGTGCGATTTACCTAAAATCTCCACCTACGTTATTTTCGGCCCATGCTCCATTTTGATCTACAAATAGAGTGACACCGTATATTTGCGATTTCATGATTTTTTTTTTTTAAGAGGTAGACTTGCACTTTTTCTATCCCGTTAATATGAAACACTGGATGGGGAGCTAAGTACGTGAAAAAAATGCCAAAAAATGGGGTATATCCCCATCACAGATTCCCGCCCCAGGGTCAATATAGTATTATTTTAGAAAAAAAACGAATGAAATCTTCATCCATGTTCGGCCCCTCTAGCCGTCCCATCTTTCATGTTTATTGGAGAACTTTTCTTTATATAAAGAAAAAAATGAAATGGAATATTTAGCAGCAAGAATGGTAGAAAAAAAGTGTGTATTACACTTAAAAGGTATAGGGGTCAAATATGGAAACCGGACTAAAAAGAAAAAGACCCCATTGAGTTAAAACAACTAATTTAGGGTTTAAATATGACCACGGAGGAAAGAGTCATTTAACTCAACGGCGGGGTCAAAGCAAGGGGGGGCACTGCAAAAACTGGGTGTTAAAATGTTAACCCAC
>JAMKCH010001743.1:0-44010 GCA_023653785.1 Ophioderma brevispina
AGGGTTATAAATACTATTGGCTAAAACTTAAACACAAAGTGGTTTACTGGATTCTTTCACCGGTATTACATTATTGGGACAGCAGTGTATCGTCTTTAAAACCTCAACATTATAGTTGCACGTACTGGTTTGGGGGTTAAAACTTTTCAAAGAAACACAATGAAAAGTGGAAGTGGCGCGTGGCCTAATGGTAGGCATTCCGAATTCGGATTCGAAAGATTGTGTGTTCGAATCCCAGCGTGGTCGTTTCTTTTAAACTATTTTACATTCACTTGAAACAATTGTCATGAAATATAGTGTCCTAAATCTATTGGCTTAAAACATTACACCAAAAAACTTCCGAAGTGTTTCTTTGAATCTTTCACTTTGTTAATATTGAGGACAAACCACTGTATCGCTTGAAAAACTCAAATTATAAGTGTACACATACATAGTTTTGGGGAAAACTTGAAAGGAAAGATTTTTAACTTAGAAGTGGCCGCCTGGGCTAATGGATAAGGCGTCCGACTTCGGATCAGAAGATTGTGGGTTTTCGAAGCCATCGTGTCGTCTTCTTTTAACTATTTCACATTCACATGAGCAGGTGTTATGAAATACAGTGTCGAAAACTTAAATTAATGTATGACATTTTTTTTAAATAAATTGTGGGTTGACTAACAGAAGACATAAACTCACTCATGCACTTTTTGGCCATTTTGAGTCATTTTGGTACTCAAAATTGTATCACCCATATATTTCCTAAAAATTATAAGTTTATACTCACTTTCCCACTTCCATTGGTAGATACATCAGAATTTCACTTGACCACATCTCAATGGCGCACCATACAGTTAGTTACCACAGAAAGTCTCAACTCTGAGGTATCATTTTTTGAGTTAGGACCTATATTGCAACCATAGAAATTTAGAAAGAAAAAGACTTTTATACAAGCCGCTATATGGCCGCGAAAACTATTGGATAAGGCGTCAACACGAAGATTTTGGGTTACATCTCACGTTGACGTAATTTCTTGCTGACATGAGAATTTAGTAAGTTTGAAGCAAACAAGCAAACCACAGTTTTTAACACCAATAATCTCAACCATTAGGCTACTACTAGATTCGCCGGATATAAATCAAATTGAGAACTGCTTTGTAGAATTTTATATTTTCAATCTTAAACCCAAGGTGAGATTAAACATTGATTGAGGGTACCATAATTGCATGATGAATGTCATCTTGGGTTATTGTTTCTTCATCTCAATACAATAGTTGAGATTGGTTGGTATAGCCTATACTCGACGCGTGCATGACAAAGAGTTAGGGATGAACGACACTGGACTTCTGGGGCGTTTGTTTCGAGAACAGTGTCTTACTTTTGCGAATGCCATTAAATTAAATAAACGAACAAGGACAAAGATATGGATGCGCTCATTATTATCTTACGTAAAATAGGGCGACATATTATATAAAGTTTTGGAAATAAAAGAGTGAACTTTCAAAACTCAAGTGAAATTTGGTCACGTGACCTAACGGATAAGGCGTCCTAATTTGGATCGGAAGGTTGTGAGTTCGTATCCACTGTAAAAACTGCTTATTCAAAAGGAGAAGTTATCTTGTTCGAGGGGCGCTTAATAGAATTCTATTCAAAATTGTCAAAGGTCAAATGGGGTTTAAAGGTCCGTAACAACAACAAATTTGTTGAAAATATGTCTAGATGACAAATGCATATGAGACCCATTTTTTTATTACAGGTCATATGGGAATTTACATTTAACATTTGACAATTTTGACAAGAATTCTATAAAGTGCCCCTCGGAAAAGACATCTTGTCATTTTGAATAAGGGGTTTTGAAGTGTCACATCGCTATTGATACTTTTACTGCTGTAAACGGCTTTCTTTCAATGCCGATGGTCTAGCAGTATATGGAATCCTGGAGAAATCAAATTTAACACAATTTAAATCAATACTTTTGTGTTTTTCACATCAATTGGTGTTCATTTAACGCCGGGTCAATTAATATAAAAAAATGGTTTCCTATTTCACATCTATAGAACAAATATTGAAATCGCAAACAACAAAATGCGTCCATTATAGATATAATAAGGACAATACATAGAGCGATATCAGTTTAGTAGATCATGATATCAATTTAAGATCAATAAGAAATAAATAAATATTATTTATGCCATGAACTTACAGAATATTGTATTATATGGTTGTAAAATACAACACATAAACTGTGACTTAGTTGAGCCTTTACTTATTTCGAAGGGCTGTGCATAATTATCTGTGGGTGAATCTGAAAGGAGAATAGCAATATTTGACAGGTAACGAGGGTGAGTGAGCATTTTGGCGCATATTTGCTATGTACAATTTATTTTGACCAAAAGGTGGAAATTCTCATATACTAAAGCTTGTTATACGTTCGCCATACTTTAAAACATATTCAGCAGATTCACCAATATCCACGAAATGTGAAATATATTTTTTCACTACTGGTCAAAACTATTTATTGTAAATATATTTTTGAACCTGTAAATTTATTAGCACATTTCATAACCGGTATCGCATTGTTGATTGCATTATCATAACACCGATCCATTAATCAGAATAATATCAATGAACTTTTTTCATATAAAATAAGCACCGCGGCATATGCCATAAACAGTGCGGAATATCGTTTACCTGAACACAGGTAATATACCTGGTCGCGAGGCGGATTATAACATGTGGCATCCCGTTTACACTGATGACCATCTTTATGACTCATCGCTCAGGGACCAAGGGGCTCTATATATATTTATCGGTCAAATGATATTTATATATTGGTTATATTCTGTGCGTATCCTTTGCCTTGATGGCCTATATTATATGCGGGGACATGTACATTGACCACATGTCCATGCCCACGCAACAGAAACAATCATGATGGTAATGTTAGTCCAATCATAGTGCCGTTCTATCCATTTTTGATATCACTTTAATTGACATGTGATCAATCAAAGTTCGCCGTATGCCCATAAAAGCTCAATTTTGGTCTTATGATATTACGAACCTGCTTCCATCCTTTTTTCTATCAGATATAAAAAAACGTGAGTAAAGAAAACTAAACGTGAGTAAAGAAATGTGAGTAAAGTATTGAACTGAAGAATTGAATTGAAAAGAAAGTGCAAAAATAAGAAAATATGTAAGCGTGATTTGGCCGCGTGGCCTAATGGATAAGGCGTCCGACTTCGGATCGGAAGATTGTGGGTCGTTCTTGTCTATTTTTTACAACATTTTGGGACCCCTCCCCACTTACCGAGAAGTAACATCAATTTTGACATCAGATAAAAGGCCGTATTTTTCTCATTGTCGTCCTGAAATTTCAGCCTTCAAATCCATTTCTTTCCGAAGATTGAAAAACTGCCGTTTTATAAGCACAGTAGTGAAAAGGGCATTGCGATATGCATTATCGCTTCCACCATCAAAAACCGCTAGCTGGTTTCCCACCAAACTTGGTTATCAGTGTATGCGAGTGCAAGGCTCACATACCAAGTAGAGAAATCGGAACAAGCACCTTTAATTTGCTCAGCATTAGAAATGTCCAAGTCGGTATTATAATGATAATAATAAATAAAATAAAAGTAAATAATAATTGAACAAAAATATATTATTTGACTCATTAAGGTTGGGGTCCACTTGACAAAATCTGAACTTCTTCAACCAGTGCAATGAAAACTGACTGATTAAAATTGACACCAACGCAATGCCCTGTATAATTTGGAAAAGCCACTGTACCCTTTAAAGTGTTAATTTTAGCACCGATTGGTTTTACAAGCCATGCAGACTATTTCTTATATGTAAACATTATTTGAATGGTATAGTTTTAACACCCAAGTGTTTGCTCTATGTTAATGACATATTACCCCGTAAAACTGGAGGTGTTTAAAGTGACAGAAATGTTGCTGACCCATAAAATCCAATCAAAGAGTTAAACACCACACTTTGGTGTTGATATTTAGAATCCTCACTTGTCGGTGTTAGTTTGCACCGATATGTGTTACTTTAAGATCAATTGGTTATTACAACACAAATTGGTGCTAATGACATAAATTAGAATTAAAACAATACCAAAAAAAAAAAAAAAAAAAAAAAAATATATTATTTGACTCATTAAGGTTGGGGTCCACTTGACAAAATCTGAACTTCTTCAACCAGTGCAATGAAAACTGACTGATTAAAATTGACACCAACGCAATGCCCTGTATAATTTGGAAAAGCCACTGTACCCTTTAAAGTGTTAATTTTAGCACCGATTGGTTTTACAAGCCATGCAGACTATTTATTTCACATCACTTTATTAAAATCTCCAGATAATAACAAAGGAAAACATTAAAAAGCACAAGCCCAGATCTGTGCTCCATGAGATGGAGACACGCAGGGCTTATATGTAAACATTATTTGAATGGTATAGTTTTAACACCCAAGTGTTTGCTCTATGTTAATGACATATTACCCCGTAAAACTGGAGGTGTTTAAAGTGACAGAAATGTTGCTGACCCATAAAATCCAATCAAAGAGTTAAACACCACACTTTGGTGTTGATATTTAGAATCCTCACTTGTCGGTGTTAGTTTGCACCGATATGTGTTACTTTAAGATCAATTGGTTATTACAACACAAATTGGTGCTAATGACATAAATTAGAATTAAAACAATACCAAAATTGTAGATTCTAGAACACCTTATATTAGTTTGATTTTTACGGGGTTCTATGGGCCGTGGTCAACATCATTGGTGCAACTTTTATTCCAGTTTGGACAGTAGTTAACACGATGACCATGGTTCTGATATTTAAAAACAAAATATTGTAAATGTGGCCGCGTGGCCTAATGGATAAGGCGTCCGACTTCGGATCGGAAGATTGCGGGTTCGAATCCCGTCGTGGTCGTTAGTTTTGTTATTATTGTGTACGAATATTATGAACCTTATTTCAACCATTGATGAGGGCTGTGCCGAATCAAGCAAACAAGTCAACAGTTTCTTTTTGCAAGTGTTTTTTTTTGTCAATCAAAAACCTGCTTGACCTTTTTTATTAGCCTCACAAATATTTATATAAAACAAAAACAAAAACGACGATTTATCATATTACAAGTACTCATATCTTTATAAAACTTCTCGTTTTAAATATCACTCTTTTAAGCAAATCCGACAACAATATTTGTTGGTCTTCTATACAAATGTGACCTTTGCGTCATAAACTTTCATTTATTGACAATCTTTTTTTTATTTCTCTTCAGATATCGCAACTATAAATATATGTTGAACTATTTATAACCCTATCAACTGGTTTTATATTTGCTTTGATGTGACTAATGACTTCTTATCAAGAAAATTAATATTTAGTTCCTCTTCCCGATAAACACTTTCTAATTTCGATTTGGTAAACGACATGCTATCTTCATTCTGTGCGTAATTACGTTTATCTACAACAAATAAAGACATGAAGTATTAAAGGTCATCAAACTCATTCGTTTTCATGCTATTAAATTATTAATAATTTTGTGCGTTCACTTTGAAGGTAGAAACTAAAGATACAAATTTAGCCCAAAACAGTTATTTAACAAAAAGGATTCCATTCAGAAATTAACTGCATCAGATGTCTATAAAAGTACGTTATACATCACTACGACCAAATTACAAACAAACGTTGTACCATGAAATTTAATTGATCAAAAAAAAAACAATTTAAGTGATCAATCGTTTGAGTGCTAACTATTTGATTCATCAATCAACAATGAATATCAACCATATACCATAATCCTGCATAAATCACCAAATCAAATATTAACAATGACTTTATTATCTAGCAATTACTTAAACAAATTAGTTAATAATGAGAATATCGGTCATCAACTGATTAAAATATTCAAGAAATCAAGTTTGCTTATTGTATTTCCATTCATTTTTGTACCCTTACAAAATCCACTAATATTTTTGATAAATGATTTGATTATCAATAACCATGAATTGAATATCAACCATTATACCATAATCCGCATACATCGCCAAACTCAAATATTAACAATGACATTATTATCTAGCACTTACTTAAACAAATTGTTAATAAGCGAATTCGGTCACACTTTGATTAAAATATTCAAGAAATCAAGTTGCTTGTTTTATTGCCATTCATTTTTACCCTAAACATTCCACTTACACTTTTAAAGATTTGTCACCGGCACCATTTGCTATTAGACGCACAGTGGTGAAGTTATGCAGTCCTTTTAAATCGTCCTGTTAGCTTTGTTGTATATCAGAGAGTGTTTTGAATCAATCCCATGATGCATAGCAATGTGCCTATACTTTACTGTACTAAACACACGTCAGTACTTAGAGATAAAAAAGTGTTCCAAAAGTTTAAGAACTACAGGACATTTCATAATCAATCAAAAAATTCCCTAAGTTTTCAAACTAAAGCTTTGTGGGCTAAAGTGAGCATTAAAGTCAGGGTTTTTATGTGTTAAGAATAGGATTTTTATGTGATCACATGACCCCATTGAGGTGAAATTTCCCAAAACTGGTGCATTGTGGGATTGACTCAAAACACCCTCTGGTTGTATATATTCAAACAGTCATGAAACATGAAAGAAAGATGAATTATTTTTTATGAAGGACCGAAATGAAATACAAGATGGAGGAACGCGGAAGGTACAAAGCCGCATTAATTTAACTCCTAAATTCATAACAATAGACTAACAATGTATTCATGTGCAGGACTCAACTTCAGTGGACTTCCAATAAAGTGTCCTTAAATCTTGAATAAGAAGTGGCATAAACACCATCTCAATAATCAAATATTTTGAAAACAGTTCTTTTCGGCTAATTGCAAGGTATAGAGTATCGTTCATCCCCGGTCAGCTGTAATCGCACCTCCACATAGTATCTCTCATTTCCGTCAGTTATCACATACCCTGAGTTCCCACTCTCAATTTAACTCTTCTCACACCTGCGCGACTTGTGATATCTATGATAATCACATTTTTTTTTTATCAGAGGAGTATTGTGTTTTTATATCATCGCAGTATTATAATTCTGAAGATAATAGTTTTACACTACCGGCAGGTTACTACTCGTAGGTCTCAAGAGGGAATCTACTTAAGGGAAGTGAGAGTTGGCTCATGTCTTCGAGTGTAGGTGTGTTATTGAAGCCTTTTCCCCGCGGCGCGCGGGAAGACATAAAACCACTCGTAGAGACATTCTTCTGCCGCCTCAGTGGAATAAACGTCGAGTTACAAAATACGAGGAGTTTGTAAACTAAGCAAAGTGATTTGTAAAAGAAAACATACTAGTTTGTTAAAAACACCGCAATTTTCCACAACAAAGAATGGGGCATACACAGGATTTCCAATTGCATCACATCGTGCGTAGACGTAGTCCTTATTCATTCATAACAAGTTCTCCAAACAACCATATTGTTTTCAATATGGCCCTGGCTGGAGACTTAATTTTTTAACACCATGGGCCTGGAGACTTTACCCTATAAACCCATACCACAGATTGAGCCATCTGTAAGGTCAACATGCAAGTTTCTGTAAAGCCACATTGCAAAATTTTAGTATGACACACATATGTAAAATAAAAAATTCTTATGATTTATGCCCTTGCAGAAACAGTTTTCCTCTATCCAAATTTACACCAAATGAATTTAATTACTGCAAAGCCAAATTAATACACTTAATCATTATATATTATCACCAGTGGATCCATTGTACAAGATTTACGGCTGACATTACTAAATTCGGATAATAATAACCATTAGCCTGGCTTACCCTCAACCGTCCATGGATCAATTAGAATTTGTGATTACAGTTGTAATCAAACTTAGTTTAAATGTCTCTTAAAGTCAAATACCCAAGGGCTGCCTAGAACAATTTTTTGAAGTGTTACTTAAACTGTTTTGAACCTGAAGTCAGCTACCTCGACGGCTCGAAGACATCCAAGATCAAAGATCAATTGCAATATTAATAATTTGATCAATGCAATAGACTGAAACTGAGTCCAAGAATATCTGAAGTCAAATACCTCTGGGTTGCCTGAACTAAATTAAAATGAAAATCCCTTTATATCCGCTATTGTCAGCTCAACATTTGATAAGTATCTAATTAATACATATAGCATACTCTCATAGCCTGAATTCAGCTACTCCTGGTCCGCTCACTCAGTTACTCATTAAAGATAAAATTGCCATATTAATGAATGAAATCAAATAAATGCCAAAATAAAAGCAATGAGCCTCCTTTGGCCACGAAAAATGAGAACTGGTACGTTCATACCCTCTATAACAAGGGAGAGAGGTGGGAAACAATTTCTTGTCAAGTAGCCAAAACCATGACTTACTCCTACGCGATCTGATGCTATGTGATGACGTTTGGCGAAAGAAGGCCAAAGCCCGGGAGAAAAAGTCGACGCCCATTGTCAACGAAGCCGCAAGCCAACGAATGTGTATTTGGGAACGATACTGGGCTTATGTACAGTAGCGAAACAGTGACCGAGACCAATGGGCCCATACACCCAGTCCTGCGGTGGGCAAACCGTTTCCTCCGAATAAATCTACATAAACGTTATTGTCCGCTGAGGCGTGCCATAATATCTTTAGTGGGGTTTGTTCCTGGAAAACAATTCGTAAACATCCTAGAATAAATTTATCAATAATCAATCTAATTTACACCTGCATAATGAGTTTAGCACACGCGGAGATTTCGTCCAGGCCGAAATTTCGGCGTGAGCGAAACTCATCGTGTGTTGAACTCGTCCTGTGCAAAACTCGTGATGTTTTTATAAACTCGATGACTATGAAAATCTTTTTGCCTTCTATATGTGTTAAATAACGTCGTAACGTCATTAAAAAATGCAAAAATCTTATTTTCTCTTTTATTTTTAATATATAGTTGTAAAATTTGTTGGTAGAACTCGACTCCTACTTTTTGTATATTTAGTTTTTTTCTTCATTTGGGAAAAAAGGAGTTCTCAAAAGGGTTTTTGTTCCCTGAATGAATGACATGCCTTGGTATCTTAGAGACGAGATTAATCCTTTGAACACGGCAAGCGACTTCAGTCGCTCAACGATCAAAATTTGTCAAATTTTGTTTCAAAAAGGTCAAAATTATTAATTTTCCAGGGCATATTCAGAATTAGCATGAAAAATTCATCTAAATTAGCCCAAACAAACCTAGTCTTTGCTAGTATTTTTTAGATGGCTTTCCAAATGACGGTACCTGCAAGCATTCAGGACGCCATCTCTAAAGCCATTGACTTATGTGCTATAACGTATACAGAATTGGCCCGTGTCGATAAGGTTAAGTTTCGCTTCAACCTCCCTATAGAAGGATCGACACGGACATTACGGCCTATCAGCGGAGATCGCGAACATGTAGAGATGTAGAGGGACAGTCGTTGGGTCAATTTATTTTGGACAAAGATCCTCGGATGTGATATGACAAAAACCCTTGCATGTGGTATATAAAAATTTGTCAAAGTAAAAATTAACATTTTGTTTCGTGCGTATTTCCTACGAAAAGTATCCTCTTTGAAATAGCTTTTTTTTGGGGGGAGGGGGGCGGTGGCGTGCCGACGGGGGAGGGGGGAAGTGGGGAATACCCCCCCCCCCAAAAAAAAAAAAAAAAAAAATTTGTCTCATATTACGGAAAAAAATGTGTATTTTAACAGAATTTTTCCGTAATTTAAAATTACGGAACCAAAAAAAATTCCGGAAATATTGCTGCCAGAAATTTTTGAAATATTTCCGTAAATTAAAATTTTTTATGTTTTTTGTTTTTTATTCTTATTGTTTTCTAAAACAGATTTTCCGTAAATTTACGGAAAATCTGTTTTCTTAATTTACGGACATTTTTAACAGTGTTGGGTCAATTTATTTTGGACAAAGATCCTCGGATGTGGTATGACAAAAACCCTTGCATGTGGTATATAAAAATTTGTCAAAGTAAAAATTAACATTCCCCCCTGGCTCATAATATCGGGAAATCGGGAAGAAATGAAATAACATTTGCATTTCCGTCCCGATCTTGAGGGATTGTGACCATGGCCAAATTAATGCCAATTCGGCTGATTTCCCTGCGCATTTGGTCCTGTTTAACACTTATTAGAGCAGGTTACCGGGAGACCTGGGAACTTTGCCCCCTCCCCCTTGGGTCGATTGTCTCGGTATGCCTCTGGAGAGGGAGCTACCTCAGGCATCGCACCAAATCTTGACACTTCAATTCCTCAGTATTTGAATTTTGTACAAGTTGGTCAAAAAGTCAACTTGAATTTTATGTTTTCTATATATTGTACTCTTAATGAAACCCGTATCGTTTAAGTTATCTATTTAGACAATTTGTAAACAATGCAAGTCTAAATGAGATGCATGTGCAATTTATGAGCCTGTTAAAATCGTTTTCTCTAAGATCCACATACTAAATTTCAGAAATCTAATGTGGGGGTTGAGTACAAGGTTAATATAACAAAAATGTTTTAATATGCTTCAAACTCTTGAAATGGCGCATGAAAGCGGGTTAATTCCTCATTTGCAATTCACTTTCGAAGTAGTTGTGATTCTTCAGTGTTCTCTTCAGTCGGCTTTCGCCTAATCATTTAATAATGTGCTTATCACTATATTGTCCTTGTATTTTGAGCATGTATTATTTGCATAACTCGTGGGTGCCACCGTTTAATAAAAATACACTTGACGGACTTCAGGCGATTAGAATGAACACCATGTCACATTGAGAGCAAAATGAGTTCATAATTTTGTGTCTTTTATTCCAAAAAAGTTTATAATAATAATCGTATTCGGTAACATGACACTAATGAATCGCTTATAACGGAGTGTAATATTTCGTTCTCAATAATGTTGTGTTAATAAGTAAAAGAACTAACAATGCGGGTATCGACTTTTGTAAAGCATTGTTTGGTTCATATGTACTTGAGACACGGTATCAAAGGTGACCAGCTGGTTTAGATGGGACAATAGTACAAGTAGCTAGCGGAGGATCTTGAAGACGTCTAGCCTGAAGAGCGCAGACTAGATGGTTCCAAATGACTTCTGGAGTCGTTGTAAAATACCCCACGCAATGGTCGATGTATTCAAACTCCTACCTATATCCGTATTTTGATAGTTCTGTAGGAGTGGTAGAATAGGGCATGGGTGGTGGTTTTTACCAAAAGTAGATAGCTGATGAAATAAGGAAGTAAAAATGATAATCATGGGTGGGCATTTTCAGATTCAGAGGGCGATACGGATCCTTTGCCAAACTTGTGATGAAATTTCAGTAGTGAGTTAACAACAGTGGGAAATTGATAAATTAGCAAATGGTCATGTGAAAAGTATAAAGTTATTAAAAAGATCAGTGTGTTGTCATAACGGATGTGTAAGGTAGTGTGTTATCTGCAGTAGATAGTTGATGAAATAATGGGAGAGTAGATAGCTGACGAAGAAGTGAGATATCAGTAATAGCAGGATGGTATTCAGTAGTAGATGGTTATTCAAGAAGGGTGAAACCAATAGCAGTAGGCCGATGAAGAAGCGGAATATCCGTAGCGTAGAGCTGACGAAATAGGGAAATATCATCAGAGGATATCAGTAAGGGATGGCTGATGAAGAAGTGAGATATTAGTAAGGGATGAAAAAGTGTGCTATCACTAGTAGATAGTTGATGAAAAAGTGCGATATCACTATGCTTCACTAGTAGATAGCTTACGAAGTAGTGGAACGTCAGTAGTAGGTAGTTGATAAAGTGATGCGACAGTATACAAATAATGAATGCCTAAGATTGTAATTAGTATACAAATATTTAATGTCTTAGAGTGTAATAGTAAAAATATATCTTGAGGTCAAATTTTGGCTTTTCTATTTCACGAGGCGAAATAGAAAAGTCAGTGGGAGACAGTTGTTGCAGAAGTCAGTGGTAGAAAGCTGTTGCAGAAATGAGATATCAATATTAGATAAATGCTGGAGAAATGGGATTCCACTATTAAAATAACTGGTGAAGAAAGTCGAATATCAGTATTGGGTAGCTGACAGGAGAGTCTTGTGTCAGAAGAAGATGCTGATGAAGTAGTGGGGCATCAGTAGATAACTTGAAGCATTGTGCTCTCAGCTGTAGGTCTCGGGCTGTAGCTAGCTTATGCAGTAATGATTTAGGCACCGGATGAACTATTTCTTAAAATGAGGGTTATGGTTTTGAGTTAAAAAGCTAAGGTTTTAGAATTAGAGTTAGAGCGGATTGGAGCTAGGATTAGATATTAAGGTATTGAGGTATTAAGTTTATGAAGTGATAGCCGGTCTATTAGTGTGCTATCAACAGTAGATAGCTGATGAAGTAGTGAGTTATCAGCAGTAGATAGCTGTTTGACATGGTTAAGTAGTGGACTATCAGCATTTGTTAGCTGACGAAGTAGTGCACTATCATCAGTAGATAAGTCCACTATCATCAGTAGATAGCTGATGAAGTACTGCACTATCATCAGTATATAGCTGATTAAGTAATGCACTATCATCAGTAGATAGCTGATGAAGTATGCAATATCCTTATTTCTATAGCGGATGACGTAGTGCAATTCATCATAATCGCTGAGAATTGTGCACTAATCATCAGCAGATCGCTGATGAAGTATGCACTATCATCAATTAGATAGCTGATGAAGTGAAGTGCACTATCTCATAGATATTGATGAAGTATGCACTATCATCGTAGATAGCTTGATGAAGTAATGCAATATCATCAGTAGAGACTGATGAGTAATGCAATATCATCAGTAGATAGCTAATGAAGTAGTGCAATATCATCAGTAGATGGTCTGATTAAGTAGTGCACTATCACAGTAATAGCTGATGAAGTTGCACTTCATCAGTAGATAGCTGATGAAGTAGTGCACTATCATCAGTAGATAGCTTATGAAGTAATGCAATACATCATTAATAGCTTATGAAGTAGTGCACTATCACCAGTAAGATAGCTGGACGAAGTAAGTCACTATCATCAGTGATAACTGATGAAGTAATGCAATATCACAGTAGATAGCTGATTATAGTGGCAATATCATCATAATAGTTGATGAAGTAGTGACTATCATCAGTAGATTGCCGACGAAGTAGTGCCATATAATCAGTAGATAGCTGATGAAGTCAATGCAAATATCATCAGTATGATAGCTGATGAGTAAATGCCCTATCTCATAATACTGAAAGTAATCACTATCATCCAGTAGATAGCTGATTAAGTAATGCACTATCATCAGTAGATAGCTGACGAAGTAGTGCACTATCATCAGCAGATAGCATTTATGCAAGTAAGCACTATCCATCAGTAGATAGCTGATGAACTATTCCATATCATCAGTATATAGCTGATTAAGTAATGCACTATCATCAGTAGAGAGCTGATGAGTAACGCAATATCATCATAGATATTCTGATGAAGTTGTGCACATCAATCAGTACGATAACTGATGAAGTGTACATTTCACAGTAGAAGCTGATGAAGCAGTGCACCGTCATTAGAAGACACTTATGGATGAAGTGGTGCACTGTCATCATAAGAATTGCCTATGAAGCAGTCCTCTAACATTAGAGATACTTATAAAGTTAGATGCACTATCATCAGTTATATGCTTATTAAGTATTCCCATATACAGTAGATAGCTTGATGAAAGTAGTGTCAACTATCATCAGTAGTACTGATGAATAATGCAATATCATCAGTAATGCTGCTGAAGTAGTGCCCTATCACAGTAGGATAGCTGACGAAGTAGTGCAATATCATCATTAGATAGCTGATGAGTAATGCAATATCATCAGTAGATAGCTATGAAGTAGTGCAATATCATCAGTAGATAGGTGATGAAGTAGTGCACTATCATCAGAATAGCGACGAAGTGTGGCAAATCATCATAGATCGCTGATGAAGTAGTGCAATATCATCAGTAGATCGCTGATGACGTAGTGGCAATATCATCCATTAGATAGCTTATAAAGTAGTGCACTATCATCAGTAGGATAGCTGATGAAGTAGTCACTTCCACAGTAGATAGCGGATGAAGTCGTGCAATATCATCAGTAATGCTGATGATAGTAGGCACTATCAATTAAAGCTGATGAAGTAGTGCACTATCAACAGTAGATAGATTGATGAAGTAGTGCATATCATCAGTAATGCGATGAAAGTAATGCACTATCATCAGTAGATAGCTGATGAAGTAAGCCTATCATCAGTAGATAGCTGAAATGAAGTATGCAATCTCATCAGTAGATTAGCTGACGAAGTAGTGCACTATCATCAGTAGATATCTGATGAATAGTGCAATATCATCAGTAGAAGCTTTGATGATAGTGCACTCATCAAGCAGTAGAATCTGATGAAGTAGTGCACTATCATCAGTTCGATGCGTAGGAAGTAGTGCACTATCATCAGAAGATAGTGATGAAGTAATGCAATATCATATAGATACTGATGAAGTAGTGCACTAGCCACCAGTAGATAGCTGACGAAGTAGTGCAATATCATCAGTAGATCACTGATGAAGTAATGCAATATCATCAGTAGAAGCTGATGAAGTAGTTCCATAGCATCAGTAGATAGTTTATGAAGTAGTGCAACTATCATCATTAGATAGCGACGAATAGTGCAATAGCATCGTAGATAGCTGGGATGAAGTAATGCAATATCATCAGTAGATACTGATGAAGTAGTGCAATATCATCAGTAGATAGCTGATGAAGTAGTGCACTATCATCAGTAATAGGCTGATGAAGTAGTGCACCTATCATCCATTGATATCTATGAAGTAGTGCAATATCATCTTAGATAGCTGATGAAGTAGTGCACTATCAGTAGATAGCTGAATGAAGTAGTGCACTATATGCATAGATAGTTGATGAAGTAGTGCACATATCATCAGTAGATCGCTGATGATATGCAATATCCATATATAGCTGAGAAGTAATGCACTATCATCAGTAGATCGCTGATGATTACTGCTATAATCAGTAGATAGCTGATGAAGTAATGCACTATCATCAGTATATAGCTTTACGAAAAAATATTGCAACTATCAACAGTAGATAGCTGATGAAGTATGTCACTATCCTCAGTAGATAGCTGACGAAGTAATGGCAATATCATCGTAGATAGCTTATTAAGAAATGCAATATCACACATCATAGAGAGCTAAGAATAACGAATATCATCAGTAGATAGCTGTGAATTGTGCACTAATCATCAGTAGATAACTGATGAATGTTGTCCATTAGCCATCAGTAGAAAGGCGGATGAATCCGTTGCACCACGTCATTAGACGCAGCTGATGGATGAAGTGATTCACTGTCAAAAATCATAAAATTGCTGATGAAGCAGTCCTCTAACATTAGTAAGATAGCTTCTAAAAGAGTGCACTGATCACAGTAGATAGCTGATGAAGCAGTCCACTATCATCATATAATAGACTGAGAAGTAGTGAGTATCACAGATATACGGATGAAAGTAAGTGCTCTCTCATCACATAGATGATGACTAGTCACTACACAGTAATAGCTGATGTAGTTTCAGTATAGTTTATGAAGTAGTTCAGTATCATTAGGAGAATAGGTTATGAAATAATACACTAATCATCAGTAGAAGCTTATGAAGTATGCACTCTCATTCAGTAGAAGCTGATGAATAATGCATTATCATTAGAAGATAGCTGATGAAGTAGGCCACTATCATCAGAAGATGGTTGATGAAGCATCACTATCATCAGTAGATAGCTGATGAGTTGTGCACATCATCGTAGATAGCTGATGAAGTAGTGCACTATCATCAGTAGATAACTGATGAAGTAGTGCACTACATCAGTAGATAGTTGATGAATAGAGTAGGCACTATATCAGAAGATAGCTGAGGAAGTCGTTCCTATCACCAGTAGATAGCTGATGAAGTAGGGCACTATGACACCAGTAGCTAGCTGATAAGTAGTGGATTAACAGTAGTAGAAAGCGGCCCGAAGTAGTGCACGGTATTAGTAACTAGTGAGAGATATCATATTGAAAAGTATACCTTCTACTTCCCATACTGATAAAACGAATGTGAGTGCCATTTTCCTAATACCAGGTGTCCTGGTGTAGAGTTTCTACTTATATCGCATTAAAAGGGTTCGAATGATCCCCCGAGCCCTACTTTCATTCAGGAGGTTCATATTGTTGTAGTATCCTATATCAGTAACACTCTAACCCTGCAAGCCATATTAAAAGAGGTGTTTCTTTTAATAGTGTTATTGCTCTGGAAAAGCATTCGCTTGACTACTGGGTGCCCATCGAGTAAACACGCACCGTGCATACAAACCTTAAATAGAATAACTAACACGCTCCAACTCTGGCAATGTGCTAATGTTATGCCATGCATGCAAAAGTCTTTGTTGAGTAATATCCTTCACATATTGGATCGAGACCCATTGATCATCCCCTTCGTTACGCCAGTTTGGTGTGTTAATTGTAAGGTGAATACTATTGAATTTTGTGCGTGTAGGAGACTGCTTAAGAAACAAGATGCAGACAGGTCGCGATAAGAGAAGATACCAGTAGCTTCCCACAATGCATTGCTTCCATTGGAAGTTTTTGTACAGGTTGCCATGTGGATCGTTAGAGATGAAACGCTCTTAAAATGCAAGTTTGTGATCAGTACTGTCAATTTAGCCATGTTTCATCACTAACGACCCACATCAGTACCTGTACAAAACCTCCATTGGAAGCAATGCATTGTGGGAAGCTATTGAAATCTTCTCTTGGTCGCGATGCTGGTAAAGGCTTCTGAATTCCCAAGCTGAGGAGATTTGAGCATACTGTAGTGTATCAATTTCAATCGGGCACACATACGCTTTGTGGGTGCTGACTTAATTTCCCTTGTTTGTGATTCTTCCTCCGTCGTGCCCAGACAACCGAACAGATTGGTAAAGATTTTAAAATGAGTAACGGGTTACGTAAAGTGACTTGCCTGGATCAAATAGAACGCTTTGTTAACGTGATCAATATGTTGACTTAGTATCATTTGAAAAAGATAAAACCGTCCTATAATTGAGTTTTACTGCCATTTTAAAAACCACCGATTACTTTAATGTCCATCAGCTATCCATAATAACATTTCTTCTTTGTGAAGTATACCGAGTATTTCCCCTGTCATCAAACCATTAACAAATCAATATGTGTGTTATTAAATGACCACCAATAAAGTAGGTAACACTACATAATATTTAATAATTGGGTCTTGTCCCGACCCACCTTTCGTATAGATTATATTATAAAGCATAAGACTGCCGTTACGATGCACTCTTCTTTTATAGCCGCGGCGCGTCATTCAGTCTAGTTGATAGTGGGAAATATAGGATAGAAGCGACGCCGTGTTGGCGATGGAAACTCTCTTGATGGTTTACCCTGGTAAAGGCGGGCAATATACCTTGAGGTGTGGGGCCCAGAAATGGGGGCAGCTAAAACACGGTGAGAATCTGTTGGGTGAAAGTGATAGCTGTATTATTACGATTGCTTTTCCCCTTCTTGATTCAGATGTTTGACAAGTGATAATAAGAATGAGTGAAGAGTGTAAGGCCTATTAGAGGGTTTCGGGTTAACACAGCTTAGCCACTACATTGCTCCAGGGGAAAATAAATCAAAATAATGTAACAGAAGTAGTTGAAACCCCAAAGACTATCGTTGTAAGATGATATTACTGTTTATAAAAATATGAAAAAGATATAAGAGAGATAAATGATCTGTAAGATTTATACAACAACACGGTTTTGAATGCCGAGTTTTACCTTGGCAATTATGAAATCATCTTTTCCTGTGGACATGGTGGCGACAAATTTAATATCATGCAATTTCTTGACATACTTTTGCGGATGTATGAAACGCCGGTGTGGCAGGAGATATAGTCCCTCGGACTCACAGTCCGCCTACAATGGTGAACAATAGGGCAATCGATTCAGTTGACTCTTCACGCAACATTAGTTTCACGCTTTATTCCGTTGTCGTCTATGGAGCCCGGACTACGAATCCTTCCGGACCATGTCTCCTTTCACACCGGCCTAGACATTAATCTGAAGTGTAATTTATCCGCATACCTTCATATCGTATTATAATATAATACAATATATTCCATATTAGAATCCAAAATTTTCCAATGTATAAAGCGCTGATGTCGAGAAGCCCTTTCAGTCCAATCAGAAGGCTTTCGTGAGTTATCATTCGTCAGTCGAGAGACTAATTAATTTAGAGCATTTTTAATATTTAAATCATTATTTGAGCAAACAATCCCACCCAAACACTAAATCAATTCAGTCACATTCCAGAAACTCAGTATACTTGACAATTGGTCGGGCTTTGCAAAACCGTTAAAATTTTTCCCTCAATGATAGGAGTGAGGAAACGCCTCCTCCGAGGTTTGGAAGAAACCATTTTTCAGTCTGATAGGAATAGGGTCTATGCTCCTGCTACAAGGGCTGGAAGACATGGCAGACACCTTAGAGGTTGGCAACAGTTGGATCTGCCTACATGCAGGACAATGCGATATAGGAAATCAACCATCCCAGCGTTGTTGACCTTTAAATGTTTGTATTTAACGTAGTGGTGTTTTTTGGCTATTGTTTGTGTGGTGTTGGTGTTTGTGGTGTGTTGTGTGCGCGTTGTAGGTGTCTGTACGCGTTGTGCGTGTGTTTGTGTTGTGAGAGTGTATGTGTAGGTGCAATGGAGTGGTTTTGTATGTTGTGCGGGGATGTGTTGTTTTTGTGGATGTGTAGTTGCATTTGGGTTGCCATGTGTGGGTGCGTGTGTGAGTGAATACGAGGATCTAATTATTTTGATCATCTGTATAATTTTTAAACATTTTGAATAATAGTTAATTGTATATCTTGTAAATATATATTATGTATTTTAATGTAATCATCGTTTTTCAGCGTTTTTTTCGCTGCTTTGTAATGTTTTTGTTTGAATAAACCCGAAATAATAAATATAATCAATATAGGCCTAAGGTTTGTCTCCGACAGTGCCCGCTCTGTTGAAGGATTGTTGCGCAACCTTAAAACAGTAATTGAAACGGATGCGCATCCTTTGCATTTTTGTTTTATGGAGGTTTTTATTATAAATGTGGATAGATTAAAGAAAATTTCAGAAGTTTCTTATTTTTTTCAATGTATTGATGTATGGTATTAGGCCCTAATACTTCTCCTAGTAAAACAGGTCCATTATAATTAAGTATAAGTGGTCATTATTCAATAGAGTACAAATGCAGGTTTGATAGACTGGACATTATCTCGATGGTTTCCTAAACGCATAGCTTATATTATGGATATCAGTTTCATATTTTCTTTTTGATCATTTTACCACACACATAATACATTACAGTGACATTCTTTATTCATTCTACAATGTCCTCACACAATGTATGAAATCACTTTTATATATTACGGTAAAAGGCTCTTACTTTATTGAATATTAATTAAAATATTATAGCTTTTACCTGGCCGTATCACTTGTAACCTTAATGGAATCTGCCTTAATTAAAGGAAGTTGAATGCGATCTTGAAGATCATCTTCAGAACATCACGTAGAAAGAGCAACAATATGATGAGGTGTGTCCGCCTCAAGTCCTGTCTTATCATCGCATAAACTTAACAACTTATCAAACGCGCCAACTTCCTAAAATACGACAAAAGTTCAACATTTAAATGAAAATGTTTTAACATATCGAACAGTTTACGTAATTATTGGGACCATATTTGCCATTGCGTGAAAGGTCATTCAAATGAGTAACAAACATACTCTGTCTTATGGTAATTTTCAAGATGGCAAACAATTTACGATTGCATCGTTTGGGTGGCCATTTTTGGTACACCACAATGTGTGATACGAGTGTTTGCAAATTGACGCGCGCAAAAAGGGGTGTTACACGGCCCGTGTTCGTGCCCGTGCAACCCCGACGGTACAACCCACCGGTACCGACAAAACCTCCAGGTGACACTAAACCCCACATTGGTGTTGTCTTTTCTTCTCGTTTGATTCATCGAAAAAATTAAACAGTTGGCTGAAAAGAAATGGAGTCAATGTTATCTGTATTTACACTGATGGAATCACAAGCCTTTGTCAGACTTGTAGCGCTATTATAACACATTATTTTCTTACAAATAGTAAGAACCAGATAGTATAATTTATTTACTTATTTTTAACAAAATAGGACCCGAAGACATATTCACTTTAAGCAATGTTTTCTGTATGTCATTTGGCAAAGCCAAGGCATGCAATTCTAACCTACATATGCATGGTTCATAATCTACCAATAAGAGTCAAGTGAAGCTCTAAACTATTATCTTCAACTGTATGGAGAAGTATGCTTCTGTTTAAATGATTCGTCAGGGGGCGGGGGAGGGGGGGGGGGGGGGGGGGGGGGGGGGGGGGGGTGAAATTTTCATATCTTCATGAATGCATATATACACAGCACCCTCCTTGAATATATTTGTGCTTCTCCCTCTCATCGTTCTCTCCTTTCGTCTTTTCTCCCCACTCTCCTCTCCTTCTCCTCTCTCTCTCTCCTCCTCTCTCTCCTCCTGTTAAAAAAGTTTCCGTAAATTTACGAATCTGGCAAGCCAGTATTTCCAGTCATTTTTAGGGTAAATTTACAGAAATTTCTTCAATTAACGGAAATTTGACATAATTTTACAGAAATGTTGTCTGCATATATATGGAAAAAATGTGTATTTTAACAGAATTTTTTACGTACTTTGTAAAATTACGAACCAACAAAAAATTCCGGAAATATTGCTTGCCAGAAATTTGTGAAATATTCCGTAAACTACATTTTTTTATGTTTTTTGTTTTTTATTTTTATTGTTTTTGTAACAGATTTTCCGTCAATTTACGGAAAATCTGTTTTCTTACGGAAATTTTTAACAGTGCTCTCTCTTTTCTCTCTCCCTCCCTCCCTCCCTCCCTTTCTCCCTCCCCCCTCCCCTCCCTCCCTCCTCTCTCCCTCCCTCCAGTCATTCATCCGTCCAATCCATCCATCCACCTCCAGCCATCCATCCGTCCGGACGACGTATGGCTGGACCGTACGGACGACCTCTGCCCATTTGTCTTCTCTCTCTTGGAAATTTTGTGGAGATACTTCCCGCTTCATGAATAAATCTTCCTTTGGAAGGCATATCCGTGCATATCCAGTTCTGTTGATCTAATGTTTTACGACAAAACGCAATCGTTTTGTTGTAATTTGCTTCGAAAGTCGGTCACGCCACTGAAGGTACAGCAGAAGAGTAGAACAAACATTCCCCTGCCTGATGTTGAAAGAAAAAAGTAGAAAAAAACATCAAAGTATAATCGTGCAAAATGCAAAACACCTCTCTCATAAATCTCAGATTCAGAGAAAAGAATCCAGGAAAGAACTAACGAACGTGAACCCACACCTGCCTGATTACTCATTTACCAATAAAACTAGAGGGTAATATTCTCGTATCCGTAGGTACATTTCAGTGACCCAGGAAGTGACATAAACTGATATAAACAGACCTTTGCACTCTGGGTATCATACTCATACTCAGTAACCAAGAGGCTAAATTCCTATCACACAGATAGACATGGGTTAATTGAACAGTGGCTGTGAGAAATCATTGTGTAAAATAATTATACACCCTGTCAGAAGAACGCCTCTAGACCTCTCCCAAGTGCACGTTATAAACTAATCTGTTTTATGCCTATAGAAACAGAAAAATATACCATTATTATTAACTGAAATCCATCATTGTTAATTGCTTTCACAACAATGTTAACGATATATCCTTTAGTTCTCAAGGCCCAATTGTTTTAAACATATTGCATATCACGTAAAGCATAATGTTGAAAACGTATGGTGCATAAGACTTGATCAGAGTCTACTATCAGTCTTCAATCTACATACTAACATTTCCATTCAAATTCCGTCACATCAAATCAAGCTGATAATTCAAAATTAATTTTCATCATCAACAACAATCAGAACTCTTGGCATATAGACATCCGAGTTTGATTTCCTTCGCCCTGGATTTCAATGATGGTATAATTTATCGGTTAGTTACAGTATGTTCCAAAAACATGACGCTTTATTTGATCATTATAATCATGGTAACATTATCATCTCAGTAATCGTTCGTCATTTTGTCATAAAATGGTGTATTTTCTTTCTGGAGTTAGGTTTCAGTTTGACTCAAATTATTAAAGGTATATACGTATGAAGTATAATCATTCCAATTATTTTCGGATTGTTTTGCCGGTCTCGTGAAAGGGTTCAAAAGAAGCCAGCAAAACCCTGATAAAGATTTGCTACTCCTGGTATTTGATCAGAGATTTAAGAACTTCGGAGGTTATATTAAGCCTTTAGTTCCATATAAAGAGTGTAATCCCTGAACGTGAAAATCACAATCATTTTTTGGTAAGTGAAGGTGTAAAAACCCTGGCTGTCCGAAGGCACCAGGATAAATAAATAAATAAATAAATAAATAAATAAATAAATAAATAAATAAATAAATAAATAAATAAATAAATAAATAAATAAATAAATAAATAAATAAATAAATAAATAAAAAAATAAATAAATAAATAAAAAATAAATAAATAAATAAATAAATAAATAAATAGCTATGTGGGTGACAAGCTTCAAATGAAATGGAGAAAATGCCTATATAGTAATCATAAATACAATATCCCATTTACACAATGCATATACTGAAATACGTTTTTTTGGGGACATGCTGTAGAACGTTATTAGAGTATGTTGTGGCTATGTTTGAATTAATAAACAGTTGAATCTCCAGGTTATTGTTGTTCACGTGAAAAGATTAGTTAGAGTGAACATTATTATTTGGTGCATATTTTTCTCAAGAATGACTAGGGTTTTGGTTTTCCCTTCTACTATCGGTACCAACAATCGTCATAGAATAATTCTAAGCATATGTGATGTATAATATTAATCATGATTTAATGATGATATATTAACGAAAATACCTCCATGTCATAACAATTCTATTTTACTGACACACGGCTGCCATCAGGAAAGAATTTTTCTACCGCCCTTCTCTTGTTCTATGTATACTCATTTTTAATGATCTCGTCGATCTTTGTCCTATAAGCAGCTACAGTCTAATATTTTTAGTTTTTAACATCAGGTTTCCCATATAGAATGATCACGCAACACGGCTTTTGCCATTAATTAATGTTATTTCTTTCTTCGTCTGTCGGTTTATCCATTCTGTTGTTTCGTCTATTAACCCTCAGCCCGCATATCCGGTTACTTCGTCACCCTTTAATCCCTATTTCAATTCTATTAAATTTCATGCCATATAATCTCATGAAAATCATCGATAACTCTGCAAATATCGCTTCTTCTATATTTATATAGTGATGTTTGATGACAACCTCACGCGACCCCGCGACGCCTCAGAAAAAAGTAATGAAATTTTCACAGTGCCTCAATGTTTCAATTCATATTATTTTCGCTTATTTCTCAATTTAATGCGGTGACATGGCTGATATAAACCCATCTTGAATCAAATTACTTCAGATATTTCAAATATATTGGAAACTCTAATGTCAAATATTTATGAAACATCTCTACATTCAAGACTTGATAAAATATCTCACTTCAATAACGATTGCTATCATTGACAGTGACTGACAATGATACAACCAACTTTATTGATGTCTCCTGTAACTTCCAATACATTTTATATACTTTTGTCATATCACAATGGGAATGAGAGGATAATGTCTTTACCTAAACCATATCGCTTTCAAGGGCTTATATTTTTGGCTTGGTGCATGTGGACCTTCACTACTTGATAACCTTATCTATCCACACATGCTGAAGCATAAAGAAGAAAAGGAACGGATTGCCATGCTATCATATAAGATTGCTTGCAGTTCAATTCATCTTTGAATCTTTGTCCAATTGACGAACAATCCACCAGTCATTAGCTTCGACCTACTAAAGGGAGAAAACAACCCCGTTATTTCCTCGGTATCTTGTCTAATAATTCATGCATTCCAGTTACTACTGTTACAAAGCATCCAATATCTGCTACTGCAACGTCTTTAGCTACAACTGTTGTAACCAGTTCTAGTGGCGCGGGTTGGACGCAAAAATGTCGACACCCCTCCCCTCGGTACCACAAAACGCAACCACTTCTATTCGAAAGATAGTAATAACTAATTTGTAAAAAATTGATGGTTGTGGTCAAAAAAACTTTGTTGCAGGGGTGTTTTTTTTTTTGGGTCAAAAACACGTTTTTGAGCTAAAAACTTAAGAATATAAGATTTATTAATTTCTTAGCGAAAACAATTTTAATCATCATGCAATCCATCAATCTCGACATTTAATTAGTAGATTTCTGGTTTTATACAATACATAAAGGGTCTAGAATTTTTTAGCCCCAAAATTACCTTTTTCCTAAAAAAAACATCCTTTTATCACATTCCACCACAACGAGTATTACCTGAGCCCTTTATGCAACGTATAAAGCCTATATCAATAGCAAAAAGATACCATAAAAATAAGACTGTAAATTTTTACCTTAAACAAATTTCAAAAATACTTTTTTGGCTTATACTTGGCAGCCCATTTTCATTTTTCGCATAGAAATCATCCCTGCCCCAATATTTCAACCAAACCATCAATTTCTTAAATCTATATATTATTATCTTTGCAAATAAAGATGCTTGTGTTGTGTTGTACGGTGGGGGGGTTACTCGAAAACTGGAGCACTTTTCAAGGCTCGGCCGCTCCGCTATTTCGTACGACTGCCGGATACGGCATGTTGCCGTAGCCGGCAATGTGTTGCTTCCCAGTGTTGTTTCCCACAGTGCATTGCAAGCCGCGGTAAATTAAAGTTGGTAAGTTAATTTAATAATGGGATTTTAGATATGAAATGATTGGTAAACAAAGTATTTTCGTCAAATATGTTTAACCGTCGAATAAAAAAAATATGTTGTGATATAAAACGATTTTAAAACCTAAATTGTCAATAAAAAGTAAAAAGTGACAAATTTTGAATTTTTTCCACTTTTAACAAAACCCCAAGGTAAAAATCTTTGGTCCTGGGTGCAATTTGCGACATAACACATTGTCCTGGGTAAAATATGGACTTCCTCCTAAAAAATATAACGTCCAATCCATATAATCGTTAATGTTTCCGAATTCTGTCAGGGATGCTTGTTTTTATGTTTGCCTGAACTGGCAAATATACTGCCGGCGCGGCCGACTGCCGGATCCGGCAGTCGGCCCGAAACTGTTAACAGATCTATTGTAAAAACACTGCACTGCAGGTATCACGTATTTCCTATAATTGATTTACTGGTATGTTTAATGAACAGTTACGATCCATCTTCTAATTCTGCCGAGGCCGATACATGGTTCTTTATTGTTTTGGATCTGGCTTCAGCTGATACACGTTAGCATTCCCGTCAAGCATGATCAGCAACTATTTCTAATTGCATGATCACATTTTAAAGTTTGGTTGTACATTGCAATAAATATAACTAGTTTAGCCTAACGTGACGCAAGATTTGAAACACCACCTTTTCAAGAGGCTAAAAAATTCCACTCTTGACACTTTATAACCACATGCATTTGCATAAGCCTTGAAATCAGCCATTGTGTTTTAAAAAATGTACACCAATGTATTTGTCTCATTATCAGAATAAAAATGTAGGGCCTATAGTCCTGTCTAGTTCAAAACGATTCTTGGCTTACCCGGCTACAGCCCTGATAATTCAAGGTCATACGGGGGGACAAATAGTGCTCAGTGTTCAGATTTAGTTTGAAATGGTGGTCAATTAATTGCTTTGGTCATACTTAAGCAGAAAAAAATGCATTTTCATTCTTTGTGTGATAGACACAATTGACACCAGTTTTTCATCAAGATCGGAACACTGGTTGAGTTCTTAACCCCAGATGACCTTGAACTTAAAGAAGTGTGACATTTTTAAAAGGGCCGTCACTAGACAAAGCTTATACCTTTTTTAATCCTTACAACAAGAAGACCCCTAATTTCCCCCTAATTCAATTTAGCTGCCTCAAACTATAGAAACAACAATCTTCAAAGCTTCTTCCCTAAACTTTGAGAATAAGATTCTCATTTATAATCCTACTAAACGGGTAGCCACAATTGGCGCACCCACTGCAGTCTGCTCACAGTTGAAGTCAGCAGCCTTCTTCCCAGTTGAATTCAGCAGCTTTCTCCAGTTGAATTCAGGCAGCCGTGACGGAATAAAGGGCACGTGATACTGTTACTTATTCCGTCAGGCTGCTGAATTCAAACGGGGGAGCAAACTGCAGTGGGTGCGCAATTGTGGCTACCTATATACTAAACACTGTTGCCGCAATACATCTCAACTTCATGAATATGAACAAATGTCCTTTTGTGGACGAAGAGAGGCAGACGAGAAGCCTCACCGTCACATTCCTGAATACGTGTCCGCATTCCTAATTCAACTGTCTTAAAAAAAACTTTTCTTGACTAGAAAAATGCTTGAATAATGCTATTTGTTTACCACAGACATTATTGAACTGACTAATACATGTAGGCCTACTTTATCTAAGTACTTTATCAAGCGCAATCATTTGCTCATACATCCAACCCCAACTCCATTAGTTATAGTTGGCATACTTTGCTCTGATATCGGAATTTTTTATATACGTTATTGCTTCTACACTATACTTGCAGTTGCATGCATTCGTGTAATAATGTTGTATTCTGCCTACACCCACTACAAATTAATTGGCAACGTTAACGAATAAACCGCTTGTTTTAAGGTGTCCAAATGTGAGGTTTTTCTCACAATCCACACAATCCACTTTTGTTGCACAAAGGTTTCAATGATTACGCTCTACAGATTCTTGTACCAACCAATATTTAATTTTCACGAACAATTTAATTCTACTACTTTTCCCGCTATCACTTTGCTCATCGCGAAATTTAACAAACTCTACATTAATGTCCTTTTCATTGTACCCAAATAGAGTGATATAAAATCTCGCAGTAAGTGAACTTTTACAAGTATCCTACAATTCCTATATAAGTTTCATACTATATTGCTGTAATTTTGCTGTACTTATCTGTAACCATCTTTAGGTTGCAGGTCGTTTTAATTTATACCCACGTTTTACCGCCACGGCATGGACATTGAATCTCATCTCAGGACTTATATTTGGTCCCTTTAGAATTATGTACATTTCATATTCGAATTATCTGAGTTTGTAAAAGTTCAAGTTATTTTTTGTTTCTTCAAACATGTTATATTGATGAAAAAAACACTATACCTTACTGGAAAGTGAGGGTTTTTTTCTCGGTTATTATTATAGTAGATTTCAAATTAGTGAGAGACCCATTACATGAAATCCGTAGGGGTTGATGGTCATACCCGGCCATGCGGAGACTAGGCCTTTGTTGCCATCACAAAACATATTGTGTCCATGGTACAAAACTACGTTACAGATCGGCTTACTGGAACCTGATGCATTCATCTACAAGGGTTTTAATGATAAAAGGACTTGTCAAATCCGCTTTGTGCTAATGCTCTATAAGTTGGCCCAACCTTTTTTAGGGGAAAATAAAAACTTAGTTATGTTATGTGTGCAGTGATATAAGAATGCAGTATATCTCCGGTACTGTGATAGAGAATGATATTGTGTAGTGTCAAAAGGTAAGTTATATTCAAATAACAACATTTAATGAAATATTGCGGGGTTTTACGTTAATATACTTCAAATGAAACAATCAAGCTATCTTAGAGTGTGAAACAATGTATTTATGTCAACTTTTATTTACTAGCTATATCACTGTACATTGCCTGAGTATCATAAACTGTTTTTACCTGTGGCCCTTAAAATATTTCCTCTTACCTATCACGGTGAATGGATAGACCTAAAACTTTTAATGAGGTCCTCACTTATTTTTAAAACTACTATAGTAGTAATTTTCTATCAATACTACTTGACCATCTTCTCAGCATATTCCGTTAATCTTTAACGGTCACCATTCATAGATTTTCACAGTCCATATTTAATGTCCAGGTGTCATGAATGAAGAAGAGTCCCTATGATGGAGAGACCCACCGACCACTGGTCCATTGTGTTCTTGTGTGCTGTTCGCATCATTTGTTTCAGCGCTGTTATCCCAATAGCCTCGTCTCTATACAAGGCCGGTTCAGTTCCATTAATGTACAAGGCTAGGACACTCTCTGGAGATTCTCGGTTTCTTCACACGCACTGAAACCCACTTAAACTTCAGTATGAGTTTAAGGCTGACCAGCGATTTCGAAATTATAGTGTTTTTATGTATAATTAATATAGTTCGAGCATAGAATTAAAAGAAGTCACCTAAATACTCAATTGCAAAGTGTGAGATGAATCGGAATTTTCGTTTATGGCAGTAAACAGTTTGTGTATAGTATACAGTACCACAGGATACTGTATATAAAAAACTCTGGATCCAATTTTAAAACCAAGTTGTGATTTTCTATAAGAAGGACGTCGATTTGAGCTTAGCGATTTCACACGTGATTACATGGACCAAGCATTATGTATATGCAAAAAACCACGTCGATTATCAGAAAATTGAGGACAGCCATCCTGGGGGAAAAGCTCGGAGTCAACCTTTAAATCATTGAGTTGAAGCAGTCTGAACAGCCACCTGATTTTTCAGTTCGTGTTATATCCACCTCCATTAACAAGTGTGCTTGAATTCCTTCAGTCAGAAAAAAAAAATCACTATGCTAACAACAAATTAAAATGTATTATGTTAGTAATGAAAAGCATCAAAGTATAGCCATTTTATCCATGTTCATTTATTAAAACTGCTCGATCGTCATTGGTATCCATTGCGTTAATCGAAGATTCTGTGTTTGCTTAATTGACTTGAGATGGCGACTCGCTCTCTACCTCGGCCTTGAGTTCGGCCACATTTGTTGACCTAATTTTACCGCCATATATTCCTATTATGAGCAATATTATACAATCAAGGTAAGCTAGTCCGCTCATCAAAATGAATCTGGACATCGCGACAGAAAGCAAATAAACCTTATCTATATTCAAATAAAAAGACTGTCAGGACGCGCATATGGAATCTAAATTATAGTACCATTTTGGACAAGGTACGTAGCTCAATACGATATATGAATAGCCGGGTGAATTTCAAATCAGCAAATAAGTGTGTATTTGCAGTCAAAGATTTTGTCCGGGTCTTTTGGTATTTAAAAGACTGGTTTAAATAAATGCATGTTATAGAAATCAATTTCCCTTTCTGATCTGAGCATATGTCAGAGTATTCTGCTAGTGAGAATTTGTGTTTGTTCAACATTAAAGGGACACAATGGCATGAAAAAAAATAATCAGACATAATGATATAGACCCTTACTGAAATACTACCACAAATTTGAAAACAATTTGGATGTTTGCATTTTGTAAAAAGGGAGAGTAATTAATATAATTAATATTATTTTCCTTGTAAGCTTCACTTCTCAGCCAAGGATGCTGACATTACTGCCAGCATTTTATCAAACTTGAAAAGCATGCAGTCATCAGCTCACAGACCATTGCTATTGTATAATATGTGCTAATCCCGGTTAATCCATCTTTCACTTGTCAGATCAATATCTTATTACAAGCCTGAAGTACTATGTCTGAATCCCGGTCTGAAACATGCTAGATACACTGTCAATTCAACACCTTGATTTCCTTGGCAGGAATTCCAACGAACTGTCACAAACTCTTGCTGTTTTTACTGTTTTTACAGAATGTAATCATCCAAATTGTTTTTAAATTTTTGAAAGTGATTTCAATAAGGGTCCATTTCATTATGTATGAATATTTTTTCATGCCATTATGTCCCTTTAAGATTTTTGAGGCTACAAATTAGCCTTTGGACGTGTGTATACTCTATAACCACAAGGAATGACATATGCAGCCATTTTGTGACAATTTGTGTTTTAAATTGCATTTTACAAGTTATTTTAATTTATTTTCTGCCACTTTTCAAGAATTTCTGGCAGCTGCGTTCCAAAGTTTCTGTCCTTTTCTATTTCCTGAATATGAATAAATAGACAACCGCATTAAAAAGATCATATAGAATGATATCTAGTCCTTATTCAACCATTCGCAACGGTATCATTCGAATCAGTCGAGATACTTAGTGGGATGTAGGTCGTTCATTGGTGTTCAACCTGTTACCAGAAGCGGAACAGCCCTAGGTTCCCGAAGTTAATAGCTTGTAAATTGAATCTTGAAACGACCAGTGAATGAATGTCACCTTTCCTATAAAACCACGGACTTCAAGATCAAACATGCTCATTATACTGGTCCATACGAATTTCCTGATAAACTCTTGCAATTTGCAAAGTCTTGATGGGAAAACTTAACGTTTGAACATTTTTTTCTGTTTAGAAATGTAAAGTTTGCACATAATAATGAAATTCCATATATACTGTAGGATGTGTGAGTTGGTAAATGTAGTTTATTGACAAATATAGAAACAAGTTTCCGAGTATAGCATGCAAGAGCCATATGAAACGATAGCTAAACAAAAGTGCCTATTTTAGGGTATCTTTGGTACTGCAGTTGTATTATATGGTCTGTAGATGGTATAACTGTAAATGTAATTAGCATTAAAATATACAAACCATTAAATAACATTATCTAATTTGAGCTAATTGCAGTTGACAAATTCCTGCAAATACGAATGCCTTATAAAGTTTGTTACCACTAAATAAAAAGAACAACTAACAAAATCCAATATGCTTTACATTTTTGAAAAGTGTTTTTTAAATATTCTTTATCCTCCTCTGGGATAAGGTTATATACGTCCTGCTGAATTTTGTGGTTTTATTTGTCTCTTCTTATTTGGAGTAACTTCATTATATTCTTGTCTTCCACAGGGATTACAGAATATTATCAGTATAATATTACCACGTATAAGAAGCAGATTTATATGCGAATTATACAATACTTTTCCCCCATATTGTCGACTTGATCTGTTCAAAATGCCTCTTAAAATTCAATTTTCTGTCAGAAATCCGTTACTGATGAGTCACGAAATAATTTGACCTCTCTTCGTTGTCCATGTAACTTTTGATCATTCAAGGCCATTGACACACGTGGCTTATTTTGTAAACTGTGTATATGACATGTCTTTAAAGTCAGAGATTCTTGTTTGCATAATCAATTAGCCAAACATATTGCATAATTTGTGAATTTGAAATAAAAGAAAACAATCTGGCGTCGTTTTGTCACGATTAGTAAATAATTTGCAATCTGGTTAAGGATTCGCAACACAACATGTTGAAGAACAAGATCGTAGTTAATCACGTGTAAGAAGCAGATTTATATGCGAATTTTCCCAAAACCAAGTTTAAACAATTTATTACCAAGTATTATTCGAGTCTCTCAAAACTAAAATATTTCAAAGAAGCAGAAAGTAAGCATTTGCAAATATTAACAAATGATATCGTTTTGGACTCTAACTCAAAATTGTCAAGATAAACGGAAGAAAATGAGTTTGAAAAGAACACTAGAGTGAGTCATCTTTGTGATGGTTGAAAGAAAGACTAGCCATGACAGTGAGATGAAGAAATGACCTCCCCAGGTCGAGGCTGTTTGTACAGTCAAATTGTGCATGATTCATACACTATTTAGAAATTTACGACATTTTGAGCGAAATTGAGCTAAACCACATCAGAGAGTTCTATACCATGGTGCTTAAAACTTAAGAGATTTTGATCGAACTGGTTTTGAATGCTCTTTCATAACCTATTTGAAGAGAACTAAGAGTATAGCACTGATATAAAACACATTCCTATATGTTGCAGGACTCCAATGACGCTATCACGTTATTTGGTGTGGACTCGACATTAATTTTGAAGCCTTATTCAAAAAATAGAAAAATTTGGAAACATAATCTATTTTGTGAATGAGATGTCAATATAATCTTTCGCACAGGAGGTAAGAATACTGTGTTGTACATTAAAGCCCGCAGATTATTGTTAACAGGAAACGGTTTTTCTTCATTATTAAATTCATTGAGATGTGTAAATAAAAGGCTAGAGAACCGACAGCCATGTTACCCGTGAAAAATTCATGTAATAATTTTCGTGTAATGTAATAACCGACGGGTCTGTATACTTTTTGACGTGTTATGTAAGTGGAAACGGCGTATGTAATAAAAATATGCACAAAGGACGATCAATTGTATAAAAAAATTGACGCGTAATGTATAAAAATTATTTTCGTGTATGTAATAAAAAAATTGACGCGTAATGTTAACTTAACGGGCGTTATTAATAACATGGGCATTTTGTATGTAGTTTAGGTGACTTGCAGGCCTAGGGTCTGAGAAGTTTTCGACTTTGGTGTGGTGTGTGTGTGTGTGTGGTGTGGTGCAGGTCGTCTGTTTGTGTGTGAGTGAGGTGTGTTTGTGTAACAAAAAACGTGAAAATAAGTATCCGTCGAGTCTTGCCTCGTGGGAATAGTAATATGTGCTTCCGGTCTGTTAGTCCGTTTGTCTGTCCGTCAGTATTCGAATTTATTCTTGACCTTAACCTTGGTGGATGTCTTCGGCTCTGGGTAACTTAGGTTTCCATTTTTGGTTTAACCTGGGGAAACTAAAGAGGAATCACCCGCCACTGAGTCCGTTGGGGTGCCTTCATCCTTATCACCTTTAAAATGGAATTTTTAGAATGTTAACTAAGGGATTGGCTAGTGTCTGGGTGACCCCCACGGCCCACCCCTCCTGGTGTAAATTGTGGGATGGGGAAGGGATGCACGGGTCCACATAACTAAGCCCGCATCGCAAGGGACTAAAACTGGTTAGTACTTATTTCCCCAGTCTTTGCCTTGGCTTAGCTAGGTTTCAATGGTGGAGCAATCGCACGATTCTTACCTAACTTACAATATTAACTGTCCATCGGTGTTTTCACCTGGTCTGCATGGTTTTGGGGGAGTGCAAAAAATGGCGGGGTCCCTATTTACCACAAGGGGGGGACATGAGATTTGGTTAGGAAAAGCGTAGCGTGCACATACCAACCTGTTGTGGTGGTGGGGGAATCAGGTGGGAAGTGCTCGAAATAGGGAAAATAACCAGGGCGAATTAACAAGGGGCGACCCCTCTCAGAACTGAGCCCCCCCCCCCCCCAATTGAACGACCTTTTGGTACAGTGTCTAGGAGAGAAGACCCAAATTATTCACCCTACTCAGAATAAACGACTGCCTCGGCACCCCCCTGCCCACTTGGTTTCTATTTCCGATATGCACAAAGTCGCTATTTTCCGAGTTTAAACAAGGTCCACAAGTCCTCCTATGGGACAAGACCCCCTGTGCAAAAGGTATGCAAAGCGGACCTACTATCATTTTCGGAATCGGACCTTATTTCATAATTTTCTGGACTATGGGCGGGTGACCTTTTATTTTCGGGGTAAATATTCGCACGTAATATAATACACTGAGGTATGTACCTTACGAGGGCGGGCATTTTAATTACATTACCCGTGTATTATTAAAACACGCAGAATAAGGTTACATAACAATTACGCGTCGATTATACATTACACGAAAAATAACATAACACAATATATTTCGCGTAACAAGTGACGCGTAATGTTCACAAAGAATGAACGCGTAATGTATACTCTGGTGCCGTGTTTGTTATAAACAAGTTATTGTAATACAATTGCCCAGCGTAATGTAATAAAATATGATTACATTATCAGTAATTTTATTACTTTCCCTTGTGTATTACCATGCATGGCCGAATTTATTAACAGTTACATTACCAAAAGACAAAAACGAAATAACATAACACAATATGCAGCGTAAAACAAAGTTGACCATTTTGTATTGTGTTTAAAATGTATTTTGTGGGGCAGAAGCTAGGTCATGTGGAGTGCTTTGGGGCCAATGGTTTATATAGTAAAGGCGTACAGTTGTGCAATTATGAATTCTTCGTTGCAGCAGGTAAAGGGTTAATTAATTTTTTTCTTGGTTATATAATTTTATTCAGGCTATTAACTGTACATAGCAGAAAACTAGCTGCATCAGGGTTTGTTAATTTCTATATTTTACAACACCTCCCGTTGGTGCCGGAGGGGGGGGTGGGGGGACCAAGTAATTATCTAATTTTTAGAAAAGAAGCGCATTCAGTTATTTTGGCCACATATACCACAAAAAATGTTCCAAATCTTTAACGAGGAGAGACGGAAACTCATAAAACAAAGTTCTGGGTTAGCATAACCCCCCCCCCCCCAGACACTTAGGTGTTTTGACAAAGTACAGCATGAGTGTTTAAAGACCTTGCCAGGAAAAATCACCCCTCTCCCACCCTACGTTCGGGGTACAACTTCCTAATTGTTCTTTAAAAGAGCGCTCTTATACCTACAGCAAGTAGGAGGCGATGCGGGGCCATGACACCAAGGACACGGAAACACACGATATCAACGCCAGCCACGTGCTATTCCATCTATGCCTGTTAGCCTAGGTCTAGGCTTTAAGGGGGTGGTTTCCCTTTATCTTCTTTTCTGAACATCCGATCCTATAAATTAGCAACCACAGGAAAGCTTCGAGGTTTTTTTTCTTTCCATTGTTATCAAAATAAGTACCACTCCATAATGACGTCACTATGATGACACAGTTGAGGAGAGTATTAAAATACGGGATAAATGGTGTAAAATTGATATTTCGCATTTTAAAAACTGACTCAAAAACCAGTATTTAGCGACTTAAACGACTCTGGGAGTATAAATAACACTAGTCATTTTTCCTATCAAGTTCAGAAAAAAAAACTGTTGAAAATTCTTCGTAACTTTTTGTTGAAAAATGTTTTGTGCTCTGGAATTGACATTGTTGCTGACACCTACTTAAGTCATTTTGACGTAATGTTAGACCTGTTGGTACTTATTTTTGAAGAGCGAGACTCATAGCTATCCATTGTTACCAATAAGTGCCTGTGATATTCCTGGGTAATCTACTCTAGGCATGTTGATACTTCCCTCTCGAAAAGTTGGTGGGCTGGTTGCCATCCCTCTCTATCCATGCACTTTGGGATCATCCCATTCCTGCCAATACATCTTGTCCAGAAGGGGTTTTTAGCAGGCGGAAAGTGTAATAAGTAAAGTGAGAATGGTTCCAGGTGACCCCCGGCCTTTTGTTTTCCTTTGGGCCAATTATGTGTAACCAACATTTTATCAATTGGCCCTAAAATCAGTGGTGGAACGCATATGTTGGTGAAAAAAAAAATCGCCATGCGGGGTTTTTAATGCTAATTGGCATAAATAGCACTACTGTCACTATTCCCCCTTTGTTTGCCCCTTAATTTTAAAATTTGTATGGTCATCTCATGTAACTATATTTATGTTGGCCTATATTGAGCCAGTTTTAAATGTTTTCGCGGGGAAAATGTTGGCGCGTTATACATGGCTGTCCGTTTCTGAGCGGCCATTTTGAATTGGTACAATCGAATCCATCTGTTTGAATGTATGTTTGTGTTTTATGTACCCCACCATTGACCCGAGTTTTTGAAAAAAAAAAATTCCACCTGCAACGTGTTTCGAGGGGGGCGAATACCCTCACCCCACTTCCCACCCATACACCACGGGGAGTGCACAGTGTTAAATATTTCAAATAAAACCAGATACCCTTACCCGGAGGTGCGGTGGGAATAACGTTATCCGGAAAGTGCCTTATCAGGGTGTTTTCGTGGCCACGTGAGTAAACATCCCCTTCGCTGCCCTGGATACGCCGTGGGTGAATAGAAATTTAATTTACCCTGTGGAAAATTATGTGAAATTCGAAAGTATATTGTCATGTTATTACATAACGCGTTAATTTTATTACATACGCGTCAATTTTTTTTATTACATCCAACGAAAATGTTTTATTACATTACGCGTCATTGTTTTTTTATTACATTACGGCGTCAATTTATTATGACATACGCGTTTTAAATATTACATAACACGTCAAATTTATTACATTACGCGCGTCGGTTATTACATTACAAGAAATTTTTACATAACACGGTGTACAGGCCTCTTGATTCGATGAGCTCACTGCGGACGTAAACATGGTACATTTACGGCAAGAACTTATTACATTACCCTATATCATGGAAAATGCACTTTCTCGTTAATTTCGCCAGGCGGGCCTCCGTTATAAAATGATCCTTAGACTCCAAGAACATTGGCATGCTGCGTTTGTCCAGAAGTTTTCCCCGCGTAAAATCAGCAAGATGTGTTTGTTGCCCATTTTCACAATATTGCGTCAAAATGTATGTTTGTTTGACGTAGTGGGGTGACGTTTTTAACCCAGTCGTATTACAGTTTCTAAGTTTTATATTGATATTGAACTTTGACCTCGGTAATAATTAGGTGCGAAACAAACAGCGCAGCGGTCCGCCAAACTGCTCGTTTTTATTATGGGTAAATCAGCGAAAATAAGCCGTGTTCGGGGCCCATTCTGAATAGTTTTTACCGGAACCGCTCGTCCTTGATACGAATTAAATGGCATTCCTCACGTGCCGATTTGTTTTGGTTTTTAATTATTGCTGTTCTATGTGTAACAATAATCACTGATTAATAAAATCATATTGTATACCTCCTGCGTGAAAGAATTCAAATTGTCCATTCTCCAAATAGATTATTTCCAAAAATACCACCTTTTAAAATAAAATATCAAATTTACTGAAAGGTTCACGCCAAAAATATTAGGCTGACTCAGAGATTTCCCGGGGAGGAGGGCGCCCCTCAATTTTCAAAATAAATTGTGTTTTTTTGCATGTACATAATGCTTGTCCAAGAATAATCACTTGGTGAAATAACTAAGTCTCAATCGAAGTCCTTTTATATAGAAATCACAACTCCTGTTTTAAAAATTCCGGATCCGAGAATTTTGTTATACAGCGGTACAATCCTAGGCCCTGTTAACTGTACATAATGTGTACTGCGTGAACACGAAAAATCCAATTATATCTAACTTAGGATTCAGCATTTTAGGCGAGTATCTTTATTCTAGATAAACTATTTTTATTACTCTACACAAAAAATATATATTCTAAATATCTGAGTCAGCCTTTAAAGTCCTGTCTCATTTAAGGCATGTGTTTTAATATCAGCGTTACTCTTAGTTTTCTTTTAGGCACCAACGATTCACTTAAACCATCCTATGAAAACCTTTTAAAACGAATACATCAAAATTTGACACTCTGCATATTCCCTCCTGTTTCTATTACAAAAACAGTTTGCAATGTTTCATTTGAAAACTTATCAATCGTTTCCGGTTATATGGGGGAACCATCTCCTCAAAACCCACAACGCGCAATAGGAAATATTTAATAGGGCAAACATAGGACTGATATTACCCAGGAAGGTTTAATAGTCTCACATGAAGAAAATCAAGGTGTTTGATGATAACAATCGTCTCAAATAATGTACAATCCAGTGCTACAACAAAAAAACACGATGAAAATGATTTCAATAGATGTAGATACAAGGTTAGAGACACTGTAGTGCATTAACTCATTAATCTATTGTGCTTCATCCAATATCGTTACTACTCCAACTACGTCAAATTTAACCATAATTATTGTATCCAGTAATGAACATTAAGGGATTTTTCGACCTCTATATGGAAAAGATTCTTGTATCTCTTTTTAAGTTATAGAATGCTGGGGTATGAAAGCGCTTTTAGAAGATATGTTGCGTAGGATAATATTCTCTTAGGAGATTTTAATTGACCTAGTTGTTTGATCATCTGTATATTGTTAGAGTTGCGTGAGTAAGAGAGAAATGGGATGCTACATAATTCACGGTTTTTATACATCTTGTTATAATTTTACTCATGTTCGTTCTTTCATTGAAATGTTTGAAAGAACTCTTTCCCCTTCTTTTTGTTTTGCTTTTGACTTTATTTTGTTGTTTGTTCTATAAAGTCTCTGAGACAGTCCTCCATTACGCCTTCATTATCATTCGAGCGGGAATTTAGCAAATAGAAGCCATTGCAAAGGGAATCGAACAGAATGTATTCCAGTTCTTTGTAACTGAACACGTTGTGTGCAGTTACAAAGAACTGCATACGCTGTGCAGGTACACACACATAGGACATTGGTGTATGGAGATGTACAATAATTAATTGTACAGGGGTGTCAAAAACCTTTATATTACTGAAATAAACTTCTTTTTGTTTTTGTTTGTTTGTTTGGTCTTTATAAGCTTACAGTCTCTGAGACAGTTCTCTGAGACAGATCCATTAACGTCTTCATTATCATTCGGGGAATAGCAAAATATGGAGCCTTGTAAAGGATTGAACAGAATGTCTTCCGTTCTTTGTACCTCCCACGCTGTGCCCCGTTACCCAGACCTCCCCGCTGTGCCGGTCCCCCCTCGACATTGGTGTATGGCGCTGATCCCACTACTTACTTGTACCCGCTGTCACACACACCTCTTTCCCTCCCTCCTCCCTCCATCCCTCACTCCATCCATCAATCCAATGTCTTGCATTCCCCTTCCCACTTAACAAGCCCCCAGCCCCGTGACGGGGCGGCCCGTAAGGCCCCTAAGGACGACATGTCTAGCCCCTGTCTAACCAAAGTTACCACATGTACATAACTCGTAAATGGACACTTAACCAAAACTAACAATCTGACATACAAACAACACAAGAGAAGAACATGCTCCAAGATAACACTGATGTATGAATTGGCAATAAAGGCAACTGGATTACTCGACCGAAGGTCGATCTAAAAAAAAGAAAGACGGAAGCGCAGGGAATGGACGGGAGCAGGGAATGAAAAAGGAAGAAAAAGGACGAAGGAGACAAATAAGTCAACAATTTATGTTAATTTCTCCACTAACCACTATACCAACGTTTTTGACTGTTCACAAACCCCAACCTTAGAAATCGCCATGCAGTTTTTTGAAGACATATCAGGGGCGAGAGTAGTAAGTGTGCTATTTATTCCCATATCCCATTAAGCGTTGGCAATATTCAAAAAGAATATGTACACCTACGCTTGATATTGCTGTTATTGCTGTTGTGTTTAATTTAGTGTTTTGCAACTTTCACTTTTTTACTTCTGTTGCTGTTTTGCTGTGCTGATTGTGGTTCGTTGTTCACCCCCATTTTCATCCAAAGACCTAATAGTGAATGGAAAATAAACCGTAACCTGCTCAACCCTGGACATTAGTTATAACGCCATTAAGTCCAGTGGTTTTGGAAGATCTATAAGTCAGTGCGTTTGCGATGGATTTACATATGACCTGCAGTCATTTAGGAAGCCATCTCAAAACAAATGACCTAAGACTGGGCTTATTGTTTGGACTTATTTAATTGCTTTGTCATGCGAATATGAATATGGTCATAAAATGCACAATTTGATCTTGAATGAACATTTTGAAACCCTGTCCGGACTGCTCCCAACTGCAGTCACACTGTAAAAAAAGTGATTAAAATTTAAACACATTATTTGCACCACGTTCTAAACACTTTTTAGACGGCCGTTTTTTTAAAGCGGCATTTCGTGATCCACAGTCGCCTCGCAATTTTGTATTTCTTGTCCGTAAAACGGATCAGAAATTACAGCCACAGTAGCCTAGGGGACCGTGGGGGAACCGAGCAAGTGCTTATAACACACAACCGCAAGTCGGGATCACCTCAAATTTTGGGAATAAGCTTTTCTCAAGCATATCCAGGGAGCAATGGAATAAAACACAAGGTGCTGCAAATCACGAAATGCACCTTTAAGTAGGTAAGCATATATTTAGGTATTTGACAACAAGTGGTTTGGCATCTGATGTCAAGTGTTCCCAGAAATTTGACACATTAATACCTAATACTTCTTTGACAACACGTTTCTAAACACTTATTTGTAATGGTGGTACCTGCGTGACCATATATAGAGTATCAGCTTTGGGAATTATAGTCATTGAGCCAAAACTTTATCAGACAAGACACGAGCCAACAACAAACCAATTGATTTACGATTATTAGAAGCACACGACAAGGACTATTCACATTCCGTATCTATCACGCCATTTCTCTTGAATATCAGACAACTCGCCAAGAAACATGATTACCATGGAATAGAATCACTGTGTGTAATTTTTATTTATGTGTATTCTATCTATGAAACTTACTTGTAGGCAATGTACTGAGACGAAAACAGTTTAACAGTTAAATAGCTTGCAGAATCCCGACGACGACCTTGGTGTATCTTTACGAATAATTCCCTTTGTACGTGTTTAACAAATTCTCAATATAAAAATAATAAAATACATATGAAAAATATTAAATTGTGATTCATTTGGTTCATTCAAAACAAACACTGTATAGCTTTACTTCCACGAGGTATTTGAGTTTTGTTGCTCGTGGATACGGGATTCAATTTTGTTCGCCATTTAACATTCATTGGCGCATATGTAAAATTAAAAAGATTAAGGTTGAGGAGAGAGGGGCGAGAAAGAAAGAGATAGAGAGATAGAGCGAGAGAGCGATGTATATTCTGCTGAGGGAAAACTCTGGTCAATATCCACTATATAACCCAACGGATCTTTTTTAAAAGACCCCAAAATTCAATAATCTTGCGATTAAACGAACTACTTTAACATTGTATAACCGCTTGCAGTAAAAAAAAAATAAGACCCTGAAGTTTACGAGTGTGAAATTATAAGAGTTGAATGAAACCGCTTGATCAAATTCCAATTGATCATGAACCCACACGCTCTTAAAAGAGTATGTACAAAATCTACCCGCATTTCATGTTTCGAAAGTCATTTCTGAATTCGTGTATTAGTGAGGCATAATGTCGAAGGCATTTCAATGTGACATTCAAATTAAAAAACTCGCCAATGGATATAGTCAATATTTTTCCCAGGTTGAAAATCCGCCGCCGCGGCATTTGACAGAAATCCACATCCGACTAGAACAGACCCCCCGCAAACAGAATTTGAATAAGGAATAGACACACACCCACCCCTGGGCCCCCTCTTGGCCCCAGCTCGTTTCCGCCGGCCCCTCTCCCCGGCGGCAATCCCACCCGCCTTTAGGGACCCTTTTCTCGGCTAGTAGCATTTTCACGCCGGCATCCCCATTTGCACCAGAGAGAACCATAGAACAAAAATCACAAGAAATTTAGAATTGGTTATCCTCCCTCTATCTGGATTTTTTTATTTAAAAATAGCTGTCATCGGTTTATATCTCCTTTAGGAACAGCTCTCTTGGAAAATTAGGACGGTCACTTTTTAATCGGCGAGCTGAGCTTAGCTATTAGTCGAGGAGCTAGAGCCGAGAGTTGAGGTTTTATAGCGAGTCTCCCTTTCAACCGTCTTCTTTCCCGTCTTCTGGCATTGGACTAACGTCGGTTGTTGGTGGTGCTCTGTTGAAACGGCAGGTTGAGACTAAGGCGTTAGTAAATAGCTACATTACAGGATTAATAAATAGGACCAAGTTTATCTTAGGAGCGGGTCAGTCAATCATAAAATTTGTTATTTTTATGCACCATATTTCAGCTTACAATATATATGGACTAAACCGTGGTAATTATTGTAGACAAAAGAACATCACTCTAAAGAGACTTCGTTTTAAAGGGACAGACGTTTTTTTTAACAGATGTTAATAGTTGATTCCAAACCACCCATTAGGCGAAAGGGACTACTTTGGAATTGGATATTTTTAGGAAGTAAATTGTTATATTGAAGGATGATTAAATATGATCATATTTTATTAAGAAAAGAAACACCTTTTATTTTAAACATACTTTAAATTAACCGGTTAATTGCAAAGTGTATATTAAAAAAATCAAAATTAGACTAATTACATGAAAAATGATGCGCTCGTGTAAACCAATTATTAACTAGTGTTAGTACCACACACATGCCATTATTATACATTTTAGTTTGAGCTTCAAACCACAAACTTATAGCATCTCACACGACTTATCAATACTACAATCAAGCCAATGGATTAATAGTTTTGATGGTTGGGAGTTCCGATGTCGTTCGTTAAAAAATGGTATTTAGCAATAAGCCATGTCCAGCAGTCACATAGGTGTAGTCAGTGGGTATGTATCTCTAGGTCTTTGTCTGTATCACTTATGTCTCTGTCGCTTGTCTATGTACCGTCTGTTCAATCTTTGTCCCCATCTTTCGCTCTCGTTTTCTTTATCGGCGCACGAAAGCGCCATCGTTTGCAACGTCGAGTGATGTGTTGACGAAGAGAGTTTTCTCCGTGCAGGTCACCATCACTGTCCGGCACCAAGGGTCTTACGTAGAAACCACACTCCCTACTATAAAATTTGAAAAAAAAAAAAAATGTGATAAAATAATAACATTTTGCTACAGTCGAACACCAAGAACCTTGGAAAGCAAATGATAATTTATGCTTAATTTAAGGGTTTCCTCGTTAAATGGAAATAACAATTTTTTTCTGACCATACCTCGGCCAAGGATAAGCTCTGCAACGATTCAATTGTTCCTAATTCGGCCGGCATTGGACAGAAATAGCAAAAATACAAGAATTTGTAATCTCTCTTGATTTAAAAATTAGCGTCATCGGTTTATATCTCCTTTAGGGAACAGTTTTGAAAATTAGGAGGTCACTTTTTAATCGGCGAGCTATAGCGAGTCTCCCTTTCAACCGTCTTTGGATGACTCAAGTCGTGTCTTTTGAAACTCATTTTCGCCTTTCTTTACTCGCTACATTACATGATTAATAAATATGACAAGTTCATAGAGCGTCAGTCCATCTACATTGGTTCTTTTTATTGCACAATTCATATACAGCTTAAAATATGACTAACCGTGGTAATAATTTAGACAAATAGAACACAAATAAAGAGACTTCGTAAATGAAAACAGACGTTTTAACAAGATGTTATAGTTGATTCCAAACCACCTATTATGCTGAAAGGGGAACTACTTACTGAAATTGGATATTTTTAGAAGATAATTGGTAATATGGAAGATATGAATATGATCATATTTCTATAAAGAAAACACCTTTTATTTAAAAACATATTTTAAAAAACCTTTTTTTAATTGCAAAGTGTATATTTAAAAAAATCAAAATAGATAATTACATGAAAAATATGGCGTAAACAATTATTAAACGATTGCTAGTAACCAAATACTATGCAAGTCCTTAGTACCATTTTTCTTAGCTTCAAACCACAAACTATCTCACTTCAACGATTATCAAATAATACCAATCAAGCAAATGGATATCGTTTTGAGGTTTGGGAGTCCGATTGTCGTAAAAATTGGTATTTAGCATACGCATGTCCAGCAGTCTACTAGGTGTGGTCAGTGGTCTGGTATCTCTAGGTCTTTGTCTGTATCACTGTCTCTGTCGCTTGTCTCTGTCCGTCTGTATCATCTTTGTCCCCATATTCTCTCTCCCTCTTTCTTTCCGGCGCACGCAAGCGCATCGTTTGAACGTCGATTGATGTGTATGACGAAGCGTTTTCTCCGGGGCAAGGATACCATCACTGTCGGCACAAGGCTCTTACAGTAGAACCACACTCCTACTATCAATTTGCAACAAATGTGATAAATAATAACATTTTGACTACAGTCGACAACAAGAAACTTGGAGCCAAATGATAATATGCTTAATTTAATGTTCCTCGTTAAATTGATAATATACAATTTTGTTTTATGACCCATACCTCGGCCAAGGATCAGCTATAGCAACGATAAAATGTTCAGATATTCGGAGGGCATTTAAAAATATCTTTGATCTCAAAGTTGATACCTACACTGTTAAAAATGATTCCTAAAAACGTCGTTTAACTGTCAGCTGGGACTGAAAAAGTGCAAATAACTGTATAAAAAACAGTACAGCTGCAGTTAAAAAAGTGTATGTATGGTCATCGGTTCAGACGATTTTTTTTCAAATGAATATAACGTTTTTAACGACACCTTTCATACCTTTTCTATTTGATGTCTGATTTTATCCAAATTTTAGTTTC